>JAKSZP010010671.1:0-161316 GCA_022478985.1 Massospora cicadina
AAATAGAAGGGTAAAAACAATATATAGAGATAGTAATTTTAATAAAAGTAGGAAAAAGAGCCACTTTTAAAAATGCACAAATTTTTTTGGGGGGAAAAGGCGAGGGTAAAGTTTTTTTAGGAAAAAAAACTTCTAAAAAAAAATTTTAAAAAAAAAGAACCTTTTAAAGCTCTAAAAAAGAAATAATTGAGAAATTAAAGCCCAAAAAACCTTTTTAAGTTGGCACCATATTTTAACTGACATATAATAGTATTTAAAATTTTAAATTTCTCAGTACTATTTATTCTAAGTTGCTTATAGTTTACACTTGGACCCAATCCAGACATAAGAATAATTTGATTTATGAGCAAAATTTATAATTCGGTTTAAAATATGGCGCAGGCTTCAAAAGGGTTTTATTGAGTGGCTTAATTTCTCAATTATTTCACACTTTTTAGAGTTTTTTTAAAGGAGGTTTTTTTTTTCCCAAAAATTTTTTACACATTTTTTTCTTTAACTCACTTTCATGTCTGTCTGTAATCAAATCTTACAAGCTCTATTTCAGATATTTTTTTTCGATAAAAAAATTTCGAAACTTTGCACAGACGATGGTCTTGGATGAAAATATGATAATGCATCGAAATATAATTTTTCATATTCAAAATAAAAAGTTTTATATGTATCAAGTGAAAATCATATATATTTTCGATGGTAGTTGGTAGATTAGGCTGAGCAGTTTGATATTCGGTTGATTCAATTTTGTTTACCTTCCAGGCTAGCTAAAGCTTTGAAATTTGGCACATTTATGTATCTCCTATGATATAAAATATTCCATTAAAAAATTATGAAAAGTGTGAATTTTACAAAATGAAAAGTTTTTAAAATGTTTACCATTTTTCTATTTTATTGTTTTTTTTCTTTAATGGTATAAAACCACTTAATACGGTTTTAAAGATATTTTTTAAAAAACCCTTTCAGAGGTCGACCCCCCCGAATATATTTTAAAAAACCCTTTCAGCCTTACTATCTCTGTAAACACTGATAGGTTTGATTAAGAAATCCTAAAATCGCAAAAACCCCGAAACCATGATAACAATTTAGCTTTGAATGCAATTCAACTTTTTTTTAAAAGAATGTCCAAATCGATTGTAATGCCTCCAAAGATTAATTCGATTATTGTTATTCCAAAGCAATCTTTCTTTTAAAACCTCTTTAAAAACTTTATACTTGCTAGGTTTGTATTGAAAGATAAAATATAAGCTTGTAAGGTTAGTAGCAACAAGCAAAAAATATTCTTATCTTCTGTTACATTTTTAGTTTTTTAATAAAATTTGAATAATGAACCTGTAAAATTGAACTAAAAAACGGCACTGTTATTCATGGAAAATTTTTGGTAACTATCTTTTAATTTAAGGACTAAATTTTTTATTATTCTAAGGTGTTGATATGGTATGAACACCCCTTAAAAAAAGTCAAAATGACTGTTAAAAATAAGGACCCCTTTTAAATTTTGGAGTCTCTATCTCTTCGTGGAAGTTATTCGCTATTTTTTCTACCTGATAGCATTCCCCTTGATACTTTGTTAATTGATGATACCCCCAAAGCTAAGTAAAAGAAGAAAAAAGGTATGGATATCTTTTTCTCATTAATTTTTTTGATTTAGAAGAGTTTCCCTTGGTCGGGGAAGAGGTCGGGGAAGAGGAAGAGGCCGTGGTCGTGGTCGTAGATAGATTTAAATCAATCTTTTTTTTTAAAAATTTAACCTATGTTTAATCTGACGTTTTTTTAGCTTCTTTATCATATAAATAGTTTAAGGAACACTTGTTTTTATTTTTGGTTTGGTTTTCACCTTACACGCCTCCTGAAAATTTTAGCGTTATGTTTGATTTTTTATCAGTCTAAATGGTAAGAAAAATTCACCACAGTATTTATCTTTATAGTTACAAGCAGTGGGGTTTGATACTTTAAATAATCAATGTTACTAAATTTTTATCGGGGAAAGGTTCTAAAATATATACATTTTGTATCAAAAAAATTTAAACCATGGGATAAACTAGCTTAGAAATTTCTTATTTGATTAAAAGTTTTTTACTTTTTTATTTTCTATGATCCCAAAATTTTCGTAAGTTTTTTGTTTTTGTTATTTTGAGGTTATCCAAAAAATTTGACAATTGCTTTTTATTTTAACGATTGATTTCAATTTTACTACTTGACAAAGACGCTTTTATTATTTTATGGGATTTTTAGTTGGTTAAAATATTATGCCATATTTCTTTAACCCAATAGCGCGGCGGTCAAAGAATTTAGGACAAAATTTGCATATGATGCAGTGTAGAAATAATCTGAAAATTCTAGAAGCTGATTGATTGTATGATGGTACAATATTGCAGAGAAAAACTTTAACATAATATATTAACATTTAACAACCATAAACTTTACAAAAATAATAAATAAACAAAGATAGTATATATTTGATCGATAAATGCTCATTTTTTTTTTTTATTTTAAGAGTCTGTATTTAATAGTTCATTTCATTTGATACTTTTTAAAAACATTAGGAATAGTAAAGCCACCAAACCTTGTTTATATTCTCAAGTTTTTTCCTTTTTTTTTCGTTTCAAACAAACCTTACTAATTTCTGTAGGTATTTCTTAATTGGGTGGCTAGGTTTGCTTTGGGAAAGTGGGCAAAGTCAGTTACAGACATGATGGTATGTTTTCTGTGGATTTTTTTTTTGATTGCGTCAGTTAATTTGTGCAAATAATGATTGCAATAAAGGCGTGTTTCTGATCGGCACTTTTACGTTTCTCACAAAAATATCCCACAGCACTTGTTATTCACACAATTGGGCTAAACAAATTCTATTCTTTAGCCTATTATCTAGTAATCTAAAACAGATGTTTGAGGGCTCTAACTTGTATATCTAGTATAAATATTGAAGAACTGCAATATAGATGGAATTCTATGTGTTATTTTATCTTCAAGTTATCTAATTGGAAGTGGAGTATTTCTAGTCTTGCAAACTTGTGCACGTTACTGAAGCTCTCTTTAATTTTTATTTGAGAGTGCGCGACCTGAGACGACGCATTCGAGGACACAAGAGGGGGAAAAGGATCTATTTAGATATGCTATAATTATTGCTAAACGATTCATAACTTTTATCATTTAAGGTAATGTTTTGGTTTGTTTTATTCTTAATGATTGATTAAAATCTACTTAAAAATGTAGAAAACACTTGAGTTAATTATCATAACAACTTATCTAACTAAAGTTTATTGTTTAACCCTATACCCATCTCATAATCATTTTAGTAGCCTCATGTACCATTTGAAACAACCCTATTTGTTTTATAATATTCCCTTAAGAACTCAAGGGTCATACATTTACAAGTTTGATTAGTGCTCCTTTTGGATAATGTTGAATATTGATTAAGCTTAGTATTCTCTATATAAAATTGATTAAGTTTAATAGGTTAGATAATTTAAGCCATAATCTATAGCAGAATTTATCTACAGCTTATAATCCGCATTAAAGATTTAAACATATCTACTACCATTATATAATTGCAAACATATTAGCTTTTTTGATGCTAAAGCTAGTTAGGATCTTGTATAATATATAAACTTTTAGAATTCTAAAGATGATTAAAATAAATGTTTACTTTTTGCCAATTATATTATGTGTGATCATTTAATTTTTATGATTAGTTGGACTGCAAAGCTAGAAAATTAATAAAAGTCTTGATTCTGCAATCAGACTGGTTATGACACATTCATGTCTTGCATAACTGCCAGACATACAACATGCAAAGGAAACTCAGGCTTCTATTGGGGGTACTCAAGTACCCACAATATCATCCAAAGTCTGCAAGGCACTGTCATTATGATTATTTATGAGTGAGATCCACCCAGGAATAGATGGAAGAAGTACTGATTGAGGAATATTATCACAGTCATGAGTGTCAAGCTCAGAACCATAGCATCTTTGTCTAGGTGTCCCATATTTATGTTTTAGGGCTAATATCATCTAAAGCTGTTCAAGGAGCATGTCAGGGACTGGTGTACTACTGACCTGGGTCAGAGTAGCTAACCATGAGCTAGCATAACCAAGGGGTTTAAATGAGTATGACAAGGATACTAGAGATGTCCAGGAATAAGGAATGGTGGGTAAGCTGGTATGGGAGTTGCCTAAAGATATGGTTTTAAAAGGAGAAAGTTGAAAGAGAGTTTCTTGTAGGCTGGGGTGGTAGATCAGTATTGATAACACTTTAGTAAATAAACTTAATAGTGTTTGCATGATAAAGAACTTTTTATTAACCACAAAGATTAACTAAATGTATGCCTTGGATTTATAGACTATCCTACTCAGTTGAATTTTGGTCTACTTTGGTTGGCTGGTTCTTCTGCGGTATGGTGGAGCTTTGAACCTCTATTGTATGAAGACAATAGACCAGATAGTGACTATAGTTAAGATATAACTCCTTGGTAATAGCACTTGAAAGTCATATTCTCCTGCCATTACTTGGACAATGGCATGCTGCCCTGATCCTACTGATCCCAAGTAAATTCTCAACTTAATATAACTTAAAGTATTAAACACAAAAAAGCCTAAAGTTAAACTATAAATTAGTGGTAATAGTTGATTGTTTTTTAACAGTATCAACTTGGAGATAATTTATAGGGTTTGATATTCACCACATCTTACCCATGATATCTCATTTTCAATGGCACTTGGCCAGAGGAACATGTAAAATATTTGTTTGAGGGTCTACAATCCTTCAACTCAGAGTATTTTATATCCTCAGGGTCAGTGTAAATTTTATCAATATTCTCAAGACAGTATTTCAGATATATCTGCAAATAGCTGAACTGATTCTCTTTCAAAAGCAATTGGCAGGAATTACCAAGGTAATTTATACCACTAATGAGTAATTAATTCAATCAATAACTTGACTGACATTAAAAAATAAATTTGACATAGATCAACAAAGCCCACATGCCCAAGTCATTAAGTCAATATTTATATTAAGTCTGATCTAACCAATAAAGCCCCGGAGCCCATGTCATCATAGTCAAATATTATCAAGTGAAATTGCTAGGCCACAAATCCCAAGTTCAGATATACTTAGGATATTTTTGGTTTATAATTACTGATGATTTAGATCCAGTTAACCATTCAACACTTCCTCCTCCTTTACTGGATAAAAGTGGAGGGTATTCTTTTTTTCTCTTGGTCACAATATCCAATTTTTCTTGACCTTCAGAATAGGATGCTATGTCAAAAGTCTTTGGCCTGGGATAAACAGTTAGTTCAGGTGTGCTGCCTTCATTCCCTAGGTTCTATTCCTGCTGCAGCTCCAGCAATCTTTGGCAAACTTGAACTAGCCCCCCTTAGCTTCAATTTCACTCTCTCCCTTTCTGAAGAAAGGTTACCTGGTTCCAATGCTGGCAAGGTATCAAATCTCTGAATTAAAAAATTTCAATTATTTTTTATCTTTTTATCTTTTATTAAAATTATTATATATTTTTTATCACTTTTTCATATTTTTCTATTTGTATTATTATTATTATTTATGATACAGACAAAGAAACTTAGCATGTACTCAATTCACAACCCAGCTGCCTGATCCTTAATGATATATACATCTTTAGATGATTTCTCCAATATAATAAATGGACCTTTCCAAAGCAAGGTCAGCTTGTGCACGCAGCCTGCGCTATGAGTGTCACAATATACTACTAAGTCTCCTTCATTGAACTTAGTCACCATAGCTCATTTAGTGTCATCGTAGCTCTTCTGACTAGTTTTTCAACTAATATGATTTAATAAGCTTCAGATTGCAACTTGATTAGGGTCTTTAATAGTTGCTCAACATAATTATTTGGGTTAATTACATTAATTGAACTGAGTACTGAATATAATAATGGAGGCAGAGTGGGCTGTCTACCATACAGAAGTCAAAATGAAGAGTGGCTGGTGTTGCTGTGGTGTCTGATATTGTACACAAACATGGTAGCACTAATTGAAGTTGCCCATTGTGAAGGTGCCAAGGCTGCATTTTGTGTAAAATGCCAACTAAAGTGCCATTCACTCGCTCTACCATACCATTAGTGTAATGGGCGGGTTCATGCCAATACTGTAAGTCTTGGGGAGTGTCCTTTGGCTTTTGATCGAGCTATCTTTCTGCATTCTAAGTAAGAAAACACCAAAGAGGATGGCAGTACCCCTCATCACCTAAGGCGATCTTGCCCACATAGTTGACAAGTGATGGGTGACAGCCCATCCACTTCGGATCCCACCCCCAATTTCCTCACTCACCTCAGCAGAACTGTTGTGGGGAATCAGTAAAATCTGTGCCAAAATTATCAAACTGAAATCAGTTGGATCTAATTCAGGTGGCAATCGGTCTGATGGCCAAAATTTGAATGGTTGTAAAAGCATGAAGAATGAAACATCAGCTGGATCACCCGATGGTTCTGATTTGACCCCAAATCAGCAGAACAAATATTGGGCGCCATCACCAAGAGAGTTCAAAACCCTCCAATAGTAATTAAGGCATTGCGCCCAATGGGCCTCTATTGACCAAATAAATGGTTAATTGACCAAGCGTGGGCAGGTTGGCTGTCCTGAACCCATTCCCAACCAAATGGTCCCATCCCTATATTGGATGGCCTTGGGGATTCCCATCGCTCGTCGGGCCAAATGCCATCATGCTAACCATCAGAAACATAATCGACCCTGGTCCAGACATTTGAGGTTGAACTGACAGAGACTCAGCCCACCACCCAAATTTTGCGATGACAGTTCCCAAAGAATAAACCCCCTCTACCATCCAATTCACCAGTTAGGCTGAATTTGTGGATCCTGACCACATTTTCACCAATTGACCACTATTTAATCAGTTGCAAGGCACTAGAGAAGATTGTTGATCGATTTTTCTTACTTTATTTCCCAAATAAAAATTTTGTTAAAAAAAAACCCAAATTTTATTTTATCTCCTTTCAACCACATTTCATATGGTGCTTGCCTTTTGGTGGTCCACCTGCCTCTGGGTGGGCCATACCCAATTCTCTTGGTTACCATGATTCCCTCTATCACCAATTGGATTCGACAAGTTCAAATTTTTGGCTCTGCTACCCAGTTCTCATGACCTTTTGGCAGCAATATACAGGGTTTATGGCCCTATGTTCACCAACTACAAGAGAAAATCCACCTCTTTTTACCCCCAACAAAATTATATTAACAACCGAGAATCTCGCAGAAACTATCCCGTGAGTTTCACCCCCTGTTAGCAGAACTCCTGGGTCTGAAATCTATTCAGTGTGGTTTGCTGTTGGGATACTCCTAACCCTGACATTCCACCACCATTTTGCTGGTATCCTGTTTCCTGGCTCCATATCAAATCATATGGTCAGCAATGCCTCTGGCATTCTGGCTTGCTTTCTGGATGCTTACGCACCCTGACTGGCAGGCTGGTCTAAACTTCTTCTGCCATTTCCATGACATAATCAACCAACCATTACTTCCAGCCACTTCCGCCTTGATTTTTGAATTTGGCGCCGCAGTGGTTACTCTCTACCAGATGAATGTGCAATCAGTCGTATGCTATTTGTTGCTTGTTTGGTCACTCTCTGACTTTGGGAGAAGCATTTGCTCTATTCTGGGAAAACTCCTTCAAGCTACCCAATAGGTGACGATCACATCTCTTATTTCCTCTGACCTGGGGAAAATATCGAGTATCCCTTCCCAAGAAATTGCCAATCAGGTTCTGGATGCACTCACCAAAGTGCAAATGTGCACAACAATTGCACTCAATAATGCTTCTGTGATATCTGAGACCCAACAAAGTCTTGCATTGTTAGATGCCATGGATGAAGCTTGTCGCTGGGTGAGAAGTCTTTTTACATTCACACAAAAAGAGACCCTGCCTCCCTGATGACTGTTGTATCAGCTGCCTTGAACCCCCTATTTTGTCCCAATCAGACCATTTATTTAAACTGCTCTTTGCCATGGCCGAAGCCCCTAGTTTGGCTTCTTTGATCTCTACCTTTCGTGAGCTGGCTCACATAGGAACTATCTATTGACATGCTTCAGGCAGTCTTTTAAGCAAGTTTGTATTTGGTTTCCACTCACCACGTGGTTTGGTCTACCACCCAAGGATCAATAGATCAAATAGGCGTCACCGCAACTACTATCAAAGCTTTTTCTCGCCATGTTTCCTCATATCAAGAAAGGAATTTCATGATAGGATTTCTTAACAATGGCGCAGACGACGTGCCTGACACTAAAATAGTATCGGACATGGATTCCAACTCTGCCAAGAACTCCCAAGTCCAAGTTAGCATTCCCAGAGATAACTTTTAACGATTCTGTTCAAGCCCAGATGAAGGAAACAATTAGCCCAGTCCTGGTCCTTCCAATTTTCGCTCCAGCTAAGAATCCTGACCCTGGTCCTGACCCACCTATCATTTCTTCAGTCACCTATGAGTCAGTTGAATCTCCCAATAAACAAAATTGCGCTTATTTTCTTGTACCCATGAGAATTAGTATCAGTTCCCACCATGTCTCAGCCAGCTCTGGTGGATACTGGAGCAGTGGGGAACTTCATGAGTGTAAAGTTGGCACAACAACTAAAACTGGATATGTGGGCTCCTCAGTAATGGTGGCCTCCTCTGCTTATCAGTCTTCGTATGTTGTTTACCAACCAATATATACTTCTCAATTCACCAATGTAACTTCTGCAATCATTTTTTTGGCCATGCCAAACCTGGTATTTCTGGTGATCTTGGGGGTGGGATGGTAGGCCGCTGACAACATGTAAGGATCCATTTGGAATTGAATACATTGTCATTTGCCAATGATGATTCAGGAAGGAGAGTTTCCTCTGATCAACACCCTGAGAAAATCAAGGAACTGGCTCTATCACCACCCTAGTCACTTCCGCAGGCATTCTGGCTGAGTTCCCCAAAATTTAACACCATATCGCAGGATTTTCAACATGGAAAAAAAGGCAGACCATCTGCTGAAACATACTAGGTACAATTGTGGATTTTGGGCAACTGTGGAATTGGTGAACATCAATTGCCTATTGTATCCTCATATGGCGGAAGAAGAATTTTCACTCAATACCTGGTTGAACGATATATTAAAAAAGGCTGGTTGTTTTTAGAGAGACATCTCGCTTCCCCTATCATCTTTGCAAGAAAATTGGATGGATCGCTCCGCCCTTGCATAAATTACGGTCACCTGAACAAAATCACAGTTACAGACCCCTACCCATTGCCCCTGGAGCAGACAATCAGTCAGGCAATCACCAAATCCCATATGCTTTTCAAAATTGGATCTGATGAACGCTTTCAATCAGATTTGAGTAATGGAGGACAAGAATGGTTGACTGCAATCTGAACAAGGCGAGGCATTTTCCAATTTCGCGCAATACCCTTTGGGTTGAAAAATACTCCTGCTACAGTTCAACGAATGATTGACAATGCGTTAGGGGATCTCCAGTTTTCCTGTGCTATTGCTTATATTGATGATATCCTAGTCCATTCCCCAACTCCTGAGTAACATGCTATCGACTTAGAAGCAGTGGTGGTTGCTTTGCACAAATCAGGCCTGTTCCTCAAAGCTTCCAAATGTGAGTTTTACAAGGAAGAGGTTACATTTCTCAGAAACCTGGTACTTAAAGAAGGGGTCGCCATCCCCCCAACAAATTAGATGCAATCCAAGAATGGCCAACCCCAACTACACAGAAGCAGCTTCAAAGTTTCTTGGGTACTATCATTTTCCTAAAGAAATTCTCCCCCGCACTTTCCCAGTTGGCCGCCTCCACCCACCCCCTCACAGGGAAAAACGTACCATTTTGTTGGACCCCCAAATGCCAGCAGGCGTTTTGAGCGATTAAAATAAAGTGTTCATGTCCCCTCCCATTTTGAAACATGCCAATCCCACCAAACTGTATATCATCACATGCGATGCTTCATTGGTAGCTGTGGGCGCAGTGCTGCTTCAGGACCACAATGTTCTTGAAAATCCGGTCACTTATTTCTCCCAAAAATTTACTGCTATGGAGTAGTCCTTGGCCATCTATGACAAGGAATTGGCCACTGTTACATGGGCATTAACTCATTGGCAGTACCTGTTGCAGGTGCTCATCATGAGTTAACAGTCTGCACAGATCACCAAGCTCTCTTATATTTTCACAAACCCCTAAAATTGGCACACCGGCAATCCTGAACCTATCAGGACCTGTGCAGTTTTAACTTCAAATATGAATTTGTCAAGGGTGCGCTAAATGTCCTTTCTGATTTCCTAAACTGTAGTCCCACTCACTGCCCCTCAGAACCTGAGGAAGTGGATCTCGTTAAAGTGATCCCTGCTACTCAAATCCTATTGATTGCTCCCTCCATTGTATCATCCGCCGTGTTGTCACCTGATGATCCATTATTGGCCCAGGTGCTAGCCGGTCAAACAGCCTGCCCTGAGGGCGTGGAGTTGATTGAACACTTGACTCACTCGAGCCCCAAACACTCTCTATATTCTTTAGAAGAAGGTCTCATCTACTTTCGTTCTCATGTTTGGGTGCCTCCCTCCTTCCGCCTGAATGTATTACATGCACATCATGATCCCCCGCGGTCAGACACCCCAGTAACAAGAAATGCATCGATATGATCAAGTGAACCTTTAATTGGGCAGGACTGATTAAAGAGGTCTCAAATTGGATTGCTGATTGTGTTACTTGTGCTAGGGCCAAGTCAGATCGTTCTGGAAAAAATGGCCTCCTGCACCCTATACAACAGGCGGAAGGTCCATGGACCTTGAAAACTGTAAATTTCATTGTTGAACCCCCCTGCTTCAATGGTTTCACAGTGGTAATGGTGGTGGTAGATCGCTTTACCAAATTTTCCCTGTTCATTCCTTGTACTTCTGCAATTATGTCAGAAGAATCGGCGCGTCTATTCATTTGCCATGTGTTTTCAATGTTCGGCCTTCCCCAGAAATTGTTAGTGACAGGGGTACCCAGTTTACCGCCCGGTTTTAGAGCAAACTCTTGTCAATCCTTCAAGATAACCCCCTGTTAATCCATGGCGTATCATCCCCAGTCCAACAGCCAGACCGAGCGGGTTAACCAAGTTCTCAAACAGTACCTGCATTGTTATGCAGTAGCAGTGCAAGATACCTGTGCCGATGACCTGCCTCTTGCCCAATTCGCATATAATAATGGGACTCACGCTTCCACAGGTTTCTCACCATATGAAGCAATGTTGGATTATAACCCATCATTTCTCAGTCAGGGCATGCTTGCGACCAGAAGTGCAAGCTGCCGCGGATCATGCTGGCCATATTCAATCAACCCAAGCTTTAGTGCAGGAACACCTTACTAAAGCTATCACTGACTACAAACAATTTGAGGATTGTAAGCGCCTTCAGGTCATGACTTTAAGGTGGGTTCCTATGTCATTCTTGATATCCGTCATTTGCAAATCCAAACCCTTCCCGCAAAAAACGCCAGCAAGCGTTCAGTCCCCACTTAGTGGAGGAGGTATTGGGTAATGGGGCGTTTCAATTGAAGCTTCCCGCGTATTGGAAGCAACACCCAGTCTTCCATGTATCCCAGCTGTCGCCCTTCAAGGGTGTGATTCCCACAGACCCAGAACCAATTGTCATCAACAACAAGGAGGAAGCTGAAGTGGAGGCCATCCTGGCATCTCGGAAGTTGTGACAATCAGTCCAATATCTTGTGGCCTGGAAAGGATATTCAGCTTATGAAAACAGTTGGGTCAAGGCGCGTGCTTGCGCGAATTGTATGGACCTGGTTGATGCTTTCACACATCCCACCCCAAGGCTCCCCGCCCACTGCAGAAGGCCGTGATAATTATGGCTATCAAGTTACCCAAAGCGCATAAGAACGTGGCTCTGGTGCAGTTTCCCCGGTGGGGGGGCCCATACCTTTGGGAAAAGGAAAGGGTAATGTAAGTCTTGGTGAGTGTCCTTTGGCTCTCAATTGAGCTATCTTTCCGTTCCCTAGTAAGAAAACACCGAAGAGGATGGTAGTACCCCTCATCACCCAAAGCAATCTCGCCCACATAGTTGACAAGTGATGGGTGACAGCCCATCCGCTTCAGATCCCACCCCCAATTTCCTCACTCACCTTGGCAGAACTGTTGTGGGGAATCAGTAAAATCTGTGCCAAAATTATCAAACTGAAATCAGTCAGATCTAATTCAGGTGGCAATCGGTCTGATGGCCAAAATTCAAATGGTTGTAAAAGCATGAAGAATGAAACATCAGCCAGATCACCCAACAGTTCTGATTTGACCCCAAAATCAGCAGAACAAATATTGGGCGCCATCACCAAGAGTCTAAAACCCTCTAATAGTAATTCAGGCGTTGCACCTGATGGGCCTCTATCAACTGAACGAATGGTTAATTGACCAAGCGTGGGTGGGTTGGCCGTCCTGAACCCATTCCCAACCAAATGGTCCCATCCCTATATTGGATGGCCTTGGGGGATTCCCATCGCTCGTCGGGCCAAATGCCATCATGCTAACCATCAGAAAAATAATTGACCCCTGGTCCAGACGTTTGAGGTTGAACTGACAGAGACTCAGCCCACCGCCAAATTTTGCGATGACAGTTCCCAAAGAATAAACCCCCCTCTACCATCCAATTCACCAATATGCTGAATTTGTGGATCCTGACCACATTTTCACCAATTGACCACTATTTAATCAGTTGCAAGGCACTGAGAAGATTGTTGGTCGATTTTTCTTACTTTATTTCCCAGATAAAAATTTTGTTAAAAAAAACCCCAAATTTTTATCTCCTCCTTTCAACCACATTTCATATGGTGCTTGCCTGGTGGTCCGCCACCCCGCACTCTGGGTGGGCCATACCAATTCTCTTGGTTACCATGATTCCCTCTATCACCAATTGGATTCGACAAGTTCAAAATTTTTGGCTCTACAACCCGGTTCTCATGACCTTTTGGCAGCAATATACAGGGCTTTTATGGCCCTATGTTCACCAACTACAAGAGAAAATCCACCTCTTTTTACCCCCAACAAAATTATATTAACAACCGAGAATCTCGCAGAAACTATCCCAGTAGTTTCCACCCCTGTTAGCAAAACTCCAGTGTCTGAAATCTATTCAGTGTGGTTTGCTGTTGGGATACTCTAACCCTGACATTCCACCACCATTTTGTGGTATCCTATTTCCTGGCTCCATATCAAATCATATGGTCAGCAAAGCCTCTGGCATTCTGGCTTGCTTCCTGGATGCTTACGCACCCTGAATAGCAGGCTGGTTTAAACTTCTTCTGCCATTTCTATGACAAATACGCAATGAATGAATTGGGCAGTAAGACCCAAGTTACTGACCATACTAGGTGAAGGCCTGCAGAGGCCCATCCCTGAACCCAACCACCATGTCTTGTCATTGCCATGTATTCTCAGACCACTGTTCCCATGACACTGCATATCAGTAGCAGGGTCTGGGATCAGGAAAGGGCTGAGAACGACGCCAATGCCACACTGAGCTCACTGGCAAAGCTCATGACTTTGATCCGATCTGACTATTTACTAAAATAAATTTAATAAAATTTGAGCTTAGCAAAATCCTTTATTTTTTGATTTCCTTGTAGAAGACATAACTGCCTTACAAGGCTGAAGTGTTTCACTTAAATAATTTGCTGCAAATATCAAATAAGCTTTGATTTAGTTAGACTCTTTCAAGCCCTGACCACCACATCATTAGCAAAGATTTGCCATCCCACCAGATCACCATCCACACCCCATGTAAGCCCGTCATCATTCCATGGAGGTGATTTAGATTTGGAATGGCAATTTCGCCCAACTCCAAACTTACCAAATTCGATGCTCATTGAACCAGGGCCACATTTGGATTGATGCACCCGATCCAAGTCAATGTACAGTTCAGGTGCCTCCTGATCCATTACAATTAGTCTCAGGATGTTATGATGTTGATAACACTCCTTTGATAGACATCAACTCATTTAACTGTTGTACCATTTGGGCAGTAAAATTTGTGCCATTGTCCATCAAGATCTTCTGGGGGCATCCATACTTATAAATAATATTATCCATAATGAATTTGGCAGTAGTTAGACCCCAACGTCTCAAATTGCTTTCACTTCCACCCATTTTGTCAGATGTTCAATAGCAACAATTATGTATTTGTTGCCTAGGCTACTCACAGGAAAAGGGCCAACTACATCAATTGACAAGGTATGCCAGGCCCAGTCAGGTTTGATCAAATGATATTACATCTGACTTCATAGGCTTTGCAATTTGGCATGAATGACATTTTTCAAGCACATCTTGGATATTGAATCGCATGGAATCCCAATAGTAACTGGCTTGAATTAATTCTAGCATATTGGTCAATCCCCATGCTCAACGGCCTTCTGTGCTTGTGTAATAATCTCCATTTGGTCTGAAGGTTTTGGGAAAATTTGATGTTGCCCTTTGGGCTTAAACTTTTATAAAACTTTTATTTCAATATTTGGTGTAAGTTAATGCTTTTTCAATCACTTTTTGTAATTCAGGTGGCTCATCTACATACTTTCAGATAATCATTTTTTCATGAAGCTCATCAGCCAAACTTCTCAGGGCAGCTACAATAGGAAGTCACAATAATCCATCTGCATTTTGATGGGCCTCTCCAGCTCTATGAATAGTTTCATAATTGTATGCTTGTAACTTCAGGGCCCAGCAGGCTAATCGTCCCTCAGGTTCCTTAAATTGTGAAGCCATCATAATGAGCTGTGATCTGTCACTACTTGAAACTTGGTGCCATGAATGTAAACCAAAAATTGTTTACAAGCATAGATGACAGCCAAAAATTCTCTTTCAGTCACCATATAATTATGCTCATGCTTATTCAATGTCCTGCTGCAATAAGTGACAGATGCTCCTCACCATCATTCCCAATCTGAGATAGCACACCTTCAATTGTAGTCAAAGAGGCGTCATTTTGTATGATAAAAGGCTTTTTAAAATCTGGATATTGGATGATAGGCGACAGCTCATTTGGTTTTCAAAGCCCCAAAGGCTTGTTGGCACTCCTCTGCCTAGCAAAAACGAACTCCTCCTTGTAGTAAGTGGAATAGGGGGTCATCAATCTTTGAAAACCCTTCTATGAATCTTCAATAGTATCCTACCATGCCTAAGAATACTTGAACATCCCTCATACTATTTGGAGGTTGCATTTTGTTAATTTCCTCCACCTCTTGAGGCTGAGGCTGCAAGCCCTTGGAATCAATGATGAACCCAAGGTATTCCAATTGTTCTTTAAAGAATTGGCATTTTCTAGGTTTTATCTTCAGATTGGCCTTCAACAGCCGTTTGAACACTTGTTCAAGGTGCTCCAGATGTTCAAAAAATGTTCACAAAAAGACATTGATGTCATCCAGGTACACCAGAACGCAGGACAATTTAAGGTCCCCCAAGATCATGTCCATTGCACGCTGAAAGGTTGCCGGAGCATTACACAGCCCCTGTGGCATGCGTGTTGGTTGAAAAAGCCCTTGAGCAGCAATCATCGTGCACTTTTCCTGCTCCTCTGGTGGCAGCTCAATTTGTCAATATCCTGAGATGAGGTCCATTGCGATAAAGTACTTCGCCCCTCCCAGATGGTCCAGGGCATCATTAATTCTGGGCAATGGATATGAATCCTTTTTTGTAATGGCATTGAGGCATCAATAACCAATCACAACTTGATTGCTGCCATCTTTTTCTTTACAATTAAAACGGGCTGACCCACGGGCTTTTGGATGGCACTATCATTCCACTTTTCAGCAATTTGTCTAACTCTTCTCCAACTATTTCATCACTAGCCCTGGGGTGCCATATTGGGCTCATTCTAATAGGCACATGGTCTCCGGCATCAATAAAATGCTGTACTCCTTTTGCACAACCTAAATCTTTGTCATCTTTGGTGAAAATTTTGGAGTATCGTTCAAACAACTCTTATGCTTCATCCTTCTGTTGTTCTGATATTCCAGTAAACGATTATCAAGAAATTACAGTATGTGCCCCAAGGGTTTCAGTTAGTAAGCCAAACTTGGATATTTCAATAAATTTGACAGCTGATTTTAACTCATCCATCAGAAACAGATGCACAAATGCGACTACCTGATATTTCTTGACCTAAATATTTTGGCTGGTCAAATTTGCTAGTAGGACATCAATCTCTCCATGCCCTGATATAAGTATAGCAGGCACCACACTAGGTTCAATTTGAGAACGATGCCATGGTGATACAACCTCCTTATATAGTCCTTCTGGAATATCCAGTGTGGTCCCAGTCCTCATAACCAGTTGATGGCCTGGAGCTATTGTCACATACTTATTCACATGTAGAGGTATTTCTCAATTTTCATTTAAGCCGGTTGCCATGGTGCAGCTTCAACTTTCCCACTGAATATATCCTACTGGTATTATCCCATTGGCATAAGATATATTGATAAAGTTTCTGCGATGGCTTGTGGACTTTGTATTGTTATGAGAGTAATAAATCAGAAGTGATTGACCCAATATTTTTAAGACGATCTCTTTAAAATTGCATGAGATCCCATAGGTCCTTAAAAAACTAATTCTAATAAATATGTCATAATTGGCGTTTGGAAGCACTATTGCAGGTGCGGCTACTACCAAAGCTCAAAATTGCAGTGGTAAGGCGCTGTAAGCTCCTTCACTCTTAGTGCTGTTAAGGCCTGCAGTCCCATATTTCTGATGATGGTCAATGTCTGGAGCTATTTTTCAATTTCTTTACAAACTACGTGGAAACAATCTTTACAGGTGCTCCGCTATCAACAATAGCTACAACTCTGATCTTGTTGACCAAAATATCCACGTATGTGCACTCAGAGTAGTAAGAATCAATAGAGTCTACTAAGTGAATATGGGAAGAATTCAGGGAGTTAAGAGTATGCTTTAGAGTATTTCCAATACTGGGACATTCATTGATAATTGTGTCAATTGACTTGGCTATATTAACCCCTTTCAAGCTTGGGATATCTGCTTTGCTCAGCCCTTCAGCTGGAATATTCTCAAGTTTTGTTGCACATAGGGTTTAGCGACTACTTCAGAGGCTTCAGGTATGACAACCTTACTCTGGGAGCGAGTTACCAAATGTACTTCCAAAGAATCTTCATTTGATACTAAAATGGAATTCATTTCATTGTTAAATGAGGCCTCATGGCCAGTGTTTTCTTGTCAATCAGGTGAGACTGGTGTTTTAGGCACAATAGAGCGTCCCACATCTATTGTGCTTGTTCTTTTCCCTCCTCCTGCACAGTATTGGAAAGGACTACATTGATATTTTGCTGATGGCATTGGGAAGCAAAGTGACCTTTACAAATAAAATTAAATCAAGTAATCTCACTCATTGGGCGTGAGGCTCTTATATCTGAGCTTTGCTCATTTTTCAGGCGGATTACTGTCAATCTTCTTATTGGTTTTGATGGACTTTCCAGCAGTGGCAGCAGGTTCTGATCTGTACTCGGTATTAGGAGGGCTGTAATCTTTCTAACATCTGCACAAATAATTAACCAATTCAGATGTTGCAAGGTTTTGCACAAAAGCAGGCAATAAAGTGGTTGACAAATTTGGGTAAGATTCTACTGCATGTTCCAGTGTAATGTTAGCATCAAAATTGACCATAGACAGTGCGCCTAGGAGAACTTGATCTTTGCAATAGAATTGACTGAAAAGTCATCAATTGCTTCATCTTTCTTAAAGAGAATGTTCATAAATTTAGATTTTCTGGTTGACATTTGTTCTGGACCTTCAAATTCATGAAGCACAGCCTCTTTGACTTTGGCATAGGTTGGTTTTTTGTAAATGTGAGGCATAATCAACTCAATGTCCCACTCATTCAAGCAGTTGATCATAGTGGCTGCTTTATTATGGTCACAGGCCCCATACATGGCCATTTCAAAGCGTTTTACAAATGTGGTTATAATTCCATTCTTGTCAAAAACAGTCAGGTTTGTAAGTTTGTAATTATTGCTTTCTTATCCATGGTTATCACGATTAATTCTTTGTTGACTTGAGCCAGGTGTACTAAGGCGCTGAGGCATTGTATCACGGTTAGAGGAAATTGGGTTGGCCAAAGCAACCATTCTACATGGCAGTTGCCGACGTGGCCCATTAATCTCATAATGTTCAGAGGCATCACTATCAATGAATTCGCTTTGGGAGTGCTGGCTTTGACAATCCTTCAATATTGCAATTTTCTCATTCAGACTGGTCATTTTCAATTTAAGAGCAGAAATCTCTTGATCTTTTTCTATAATTTTCTTTAAACCATTCACTTCTTCATGTAGAGCATTATTTGCCTCATTAACAAAAGTAACTTCTTCAGTGAGAAAATTAATTTGATGACTCATTATGTCTGCTGAGTCTTGGAATTTTGTAAATTTATCCATGAAAAATTGAGATAGCCAGGGGTTGCTCCCCTGATCAGCGTGGTCACCATCTGCATTCCCAACCATAAGCGCCACTTGTTGATGTTGGGACTCTGGGGGAGGAGCTCCAAACTGATCCCTATTAACAGGGCCTCAAGCCTCCAGCGAGTTAAGAGGCCATAAAGGCCCAAAGAAAAGCTAAAAATGGAAAGGAGATTGGGAGAAAACGGTGATTTTGTTAAAAGGATCATTGAGGTATTTATATGACCTCGATGGATCAGGAAGGAAAGGATTGGAAAGTTTCAGCATTGATTGCTGACAACAAATGAGAAAACGAACAAATATTACAAGGGTAATGGGCGCATCCTCAGCATAAGTCACCAATGCGCCCAAAAAGGATAATTGATTGGGTGAGAGCGCTGAAAGGGATTTTGCTGCGACCTGATTGAGTGTTCAGCATCCTTGGCATTAGTCGCTGGTGCCAAATTAATTAAATAAATTATAATTTAATTATTGGGGCTGGTCCCTGATACTTAGGATTAGGCTTACCTCAAGTTAGTGGGGATCCCAATCTGGCATCTGCCTGGAGGTGGGTTAAAGCCCTAGTTAGGGCTTCCCCCAATTAAGGGAGAATCCCAACAGTTGAATTTTGGTCTACTTTGGATGATTGGTTCTTCTTCTGCGGTATGGTGGAGCTTTGAACCTCTATTGTATGAAGACAATAGACCAGATAGTGACTATAGTTAAGATATAACTCCTTGGTAATAGCACTTGGAAGTCTTATTCTCCTGTCATTACTTGGACAATGGCATGCTGCCCTGATCCTACTGATCCCAAGTAAATTCATAACTTAATACAACTTAAAGTATTAAACACAAAAAGCTTATAAGTTAGACTATAAACTAATGGTAATAGCTGATTGTTTTTTATTAATATCAACTTGAAGATAATTTTTAGGGTTTGATGTTCACCACATCTTACCCATGATGCCTCATTTTTAAAGGCACTTGGACAGAGGAACACATAAAATGTTTGTTTGAGGGTCTACAATCTTTTGACTCAGGGCATCTCGCATGGCCTCAGGGTCAGTATAAATTGCATCAATATTCTCAAGACAGCATTTCAGACATGTCTGCAAATAGCTGAACTGATTATCTTTCACAGGCAATTGGCAGCAAGTACCAAGTCGATTTCTATCACTAATGAGTAATTAATTTAATCAAAAACTTGACTGACAGTAAAAACCAATTATGGCATAAACCAATAAAGCCCATGTGCCCTAGTCATTAAATCAATACTTTATATTAAATCTGACCTAACCAAAAAAGCCCTCGAGCCCATATCATCATAGTCAAATATTATTAAGTGAAATCACTAGGCCATAAATCCCAAGTTTGGATATACTTAGTTATTTTTGGTTTATAATTATCAACAATTTAGATCCAGTCAACAATTCAATAAACTCCCTGGACTTACCTAAGCTTAATTGATATTAAAAATAGTGCACTATTCTTTTCTGGAGCTTATGGGATTGCAGCTTGTATAAGTTTTTGAAATTAAGGTGGAATTGTCTCAGTCTCATTGTAAATTCGTTTTGATGTGATTAATTGACTCATAATATTGCAATTAAGGTAACTTAAATGATTAACCAAACATTTTTACTACAATTATTCATCTGATATGAAAAATCATTTGATCTAACTTTATCACATATCCTCTTGATCTGATGGATTATATCTGTAATCTCAGGAATTTCACTAATGTCAGTATTTACTCTGAAATCATCCCTCACCAAGGCTGAAGTTACCTGCAACGGATTCTTTTTCATTAATTTAACAGCTTGCCTGAATTCTTTATGTTCTTCTCTGGCTCCCAAGTGCTCTCTTCTGCAGGATATCCAGCTTAATTAACCAGTTTATGTACTTTACCATGAAGTGTTTGTCTCCCTTTAATAGCCTCTACTTCATATTAAAAACAAGGGCCCTTGATAAGAGGGGGTTCTGGGTCTCTAAACTTTTGATGGGGTAGGGATTGACCACCTTTTCTGAATAGCAGGGACCTTTGGAACACATCATGAATCTTTCATCCTTCAGGTAGCCCAACATGGTAATCCACCTTCCCTGAATCTTCTTTCATCTTATAAGGTCCCACATGTTAATGGGAAAGCTTGTGACATGGTACATCTATGGTTATATTCTGCGTATCCAAATAGACCTCACTACCAACTTCCAATTTTTTCCCAGGTTCCTCTTCTTGTCTGCAAAGTCCTTGTAGGTTTGCACAGCTCTCTTCAAGTTTTCCAAGCACAACGCATGTGTCTGATGGATCTTAATTAAGAAATCTCTTCCCATCAGATTGTCTGCTTCTGTAGCAGGCAGTGGTTCCCAGTGAAGATCATGTCCATAATCAGATTTAAAAGGTGACATTCCAGTAGAGGTGTGATCAAGGTTATTGTATCAAAAATTGTGCCATTGGCAACAAATCAACCCAATTATCCTACTCCGCGTTTACATAACAACTTAGGTTCTGCTCTAAAACCTGTTTAACCCTCTCAGTTTGTCCATCAGTTTGAGGATGATATGTCATAGACGAGCATATTTTAATTCTGAGGCTTGAGAGTAGTTTCATCTAAAAGTGTGATGTAAACTGAGGCCCTTGGTCTGAGATAACCTTCCTGGGGGTACTGTGGTGGAGGATATATGATTCATAAATAGCTGGGCTGTCTCTTTTGCAGTGATACTTGTAGTTGTAGGGATAAAGTAAGCCGTTTTGGTAAACCGATCCACAACTACCAGAATTGCATTAAACCCCTGAGAGAGGATAACTCCACAATGAAATCCATAGATACTAATTCCCAAAGTTTTTGTGCAACATCTAGTGGCTCCAACTGACCCTCAGGATGACCCCTGTGAGCCTTAGTTTATCCACATGTTTCAAAACCAGCTAAGTAAATTGCTACATCTCAAATTAGACTAGGCCACTGAAAGGTACGTTAAATGAGATTTACTATCTTTATCTTTCCAGGGTGTCCATCTATAGCTACATCATGATAATCTTTTATATTTCTATACTCTTTGGACCTTCTAAAACAAACATATGACCTTTCAAATATACCATTTGACCTTTTGATGAGTATCCCTCCTTGTACAATGCACTTTCCAGGCTCCTGCTAAGATCATTGTTTACTTCTTGAAAAAGCGCTCCATAATTATGGACTTTCAAAATCTCCTCTCCTTGGCCAAATAGAACAATATAAGAAAGTAGCTCATTGGGACCCTTGGTCTTCAATAGCACCTGCGTATTGTGCTTATAAATCTCTTCATTGGAAGGTATCAGGTCAGGACGACGGCTCATGGAATCAGGAACCAAATTAACCTTCCCAGGCTTGTAACCAATTTCTGAGTTATAGTCTGTCAGAGTAAGGGCCCATCTGGCTTGCCTCTGGTTTAGCTGTCAGATGGTGAATAAATATGCGTGATTTTTGTGGTCTGTCATAATCCTTATAGGGTGTTCATTGCCACAAAGATACTGACGCCAGTGCTTCAATGCCTGAATGATAGCCCACATCTCTTTGTCATAGATAGTGTAGCTGCATTCCTCTATGATGAGTTTCTTAGAATAGTAGGCTATGGGATGCAGCCTATTATTATTTCCCTCCTGCAACAAAACACCACCAAGTGCAAATCCAGAAGCGTCAATTTCAACTACAAATGTCTTTTCATAGTCAGGAATAGCCAACCCAGGGGCAGAAACAAAGGCGTCCTTGAGGGAAGAAAAAGAATTTTTTGCTGCTAAATTCCAATTAAAAGGTACAGAATCTGAAGTGAGACGGGTAAGGGTTAATGTAATGGTGGAAAAGCCCTTGATAAAATCATAACAAAAGTTTGCTAATCCTAAGAAACTGCGGACCTCTTTCCAGCAGATAGGCGTTGGCCACAATGTGATTGCCTAACTTTGTTAGGCGCCATGGTGAGCCAGTTCTTGCCTAAAACATAGCCTAGGAACTCAACTTCCTCCTTAGCAAACTCACACTTTGTAGTTTCACATGAAAGCTGTACCTTCCAAGCTGCTTAAAGACTAAGTTCAAGTGCATCAAGTGTTCCTTTGGTGTCTTGCTGTAAATCAAAATGTCATCAAGGTAGGCCAACAGAAGTGGTCCATGTAACCAACCAGAAATTTATTAATCATTTGTTGGAATGTGCTAGGTGCATTGCTCAATCCAAATGGCATAATCAGATATTCAAATAATCCAAATCGCATCTTGAACCCCATTTTCCACTCATCACCCTCTTTTATCCGTATCTGGTTGAATGCATCCTTCAAGTCAACTTTGGAGAAGATTGTGGCCCCAGAAAACTGGTCGCTCAGGTGATCAGCATCAGGAAAGGGATACCAGTTCTTAATTGTTATCTCATTGAGCTTCTGGTAGTTTATGAATAACCATAGTCCCCCATCCTTATTACTAACAAACAACAAGGGTGAAGAACAGGGAGAGCGGGACACTTGTATAAACCCTTTTTCAAGCATAGTATACAAGTATTCACGCAGGGAAACCTGTTCCCACTGTTTGCAACTGTAAATTGGTCCATAGATGGAATTCTTCCCTTCTAGTAAATCAATCGCATGATCAAAGGGTCCATGGGCTGGTAGTTGCCTAGCCTCCTCTTTTCCAAAGATTGAAAACCATTTTGATATGTATTCTGGAATTTTCCCCCTGCAAGGTTCCAATGAGTCCCCTTGAACTACAGTTGCAGAAATTTCAGGACTTTTAACTTCTTCTAAAGCGCACTCAATGAGCCTATCCTTCATCTTAATTGCGATAGAGTTCTTTCAATAATTGTGCTGGAGTTCAAACTGTGCCCATAAGGATACCCAAAAATTACAAGATGGGGTGAACTACGCAGAACCAAAAACTCAACTTGCATTTGACTTGCCCCAATATCTAAGATAATGTTACATGAGCAGTGGAAAGCTACAGAATGTTCAGCATTTCCTGGGGTTAATTTTATTGAAGATTTCTTTGCATGTAAGCCCAGCATTTGCACGCATACTTCGAGATAAAGTTCTGTGAGGCCTCTTTGTTTAGTAAAGCTATAGTTTAAAACACTTCTTTCCAACATATAAGTTCATACCTAATAATGGATAATATTGTGTATCATTCTTTAATGATAAAACGATAGTTTGGAGTATCTCTTCTTGTAATTTTCTTGAATATAGCATTCTTCTGGTCCTCCAACACTCACCATTATATTCTGTGACATCAATAACTTTTTTAATGGCAGCATGGTGGGGTGATGTCTGATTAAATCTTCTAAAGTCTTCCTAACCCCTGTCTGAAGTAAAGTGTTCCCATTTCTTCATCTAACTCTGTCTTCTGAAAGATATCCAGGAACATCTGTATATATACCAACAGTTTTCCCTTCTTGCTGAATATTCATCAAGTCTATCCTTGACTTCAATCTGGTATTAGTGTGGGTTGCTGCTGTAAGCAATTGACTTCTGAATTCCTCATACTTAATGTACACATTATCATTCTCTTTTAGTGTACTTATAAACTAGCTCAGCGCATCACCAATGAGCTGTTAACCACTTCCATAATTTTCCGTGCATTATCTGAATAGGTCTCTGAATAAGCTTTGAAATATGCCCCCAACAACGTAAGACCTTCCACTTTAGCTAAAGATAATTTCTTTTGCAAGGGAATTGTAGGGTATGTCATAGGTGTATGGTTTGTCACACTCACTGCTTTAACTTGAACGGGTCCTACTGCTCCTTTATAAGTTGTTTTATCTTTCAAAATTATTTGAGGCAAGCTGAACAGGGGATGGACAGTACTGATAAAAAATAACAACCAAAACCACAAACCAAACGCCCTAAATGAGTGGCGAAATACCAAAACAAAAAGGAAAACCTAGCCACACAGGTGTAGCAGTTGTGAGCCGCTTAACCCACCATGGCGGAGGGGGAGAGGGAGGGGTTATCAGACAGATTATTAATTTTTTCTTCACTAATGAAGAGATGGATTAAAGCTGAGAGCAGAGGGGTTGTGGCATCCGCAGGATGCGGGTTGAGGAAAAATGGAAAAGGGTCAAGTTCATTACTAACAAGCTGGGCCTGGAGCATAGCCTCTAGGAATTTGGCAACTTGGTGTTCAGCTTGTATGCGTTCATTGTTAAGCTGGGAAAATTTAGTTATTTTGGCTTTGATGATGCGCGTGGTGGGGGAAAATTCTTCCAGTTCAACAACTTGCTTGACGGCAGAGGTGGCAGTATCCCTTAATCGTTCAAGTTCCACCTTTGCAACCTCAGGGAAATCGGCAGGGTAATTGATTTTATGTAGTCCATCATTAAATTGAGTGACAGATTGTGCTACGGATTTGCAGAGATGGCGGCTATCAGGAGAGGCCACAGAAGCTTCAGCAAGTTGATGGTCACTCAAAAATGGGGTAGCCGTGGGTTTGGGGATATATTTCTGAGGTGGGAATGGGGCATCGAAATCTGAAGGTTGATATGGTTTTAAAATTAATTGTAAAATTGGGAGGTGGTACAATTTCCCCAGATTCAGTTATTTCATCCAATAGGTCCCAGGGATTTCAATTAAGCATAATTGATTTGGAGGGACGAGGTTTTGGTTGGTAAATATTGGGGCGTAAAATTGGTTGGACTGAAGATGGGTCCAAACCTGCTCCTGATTGGGTATATTGTCAGAAATTAAGACGGCTTGGGCTTTGGTTGCAAAGGTCTTGTTGATTTTTGAGCGTTCAGCTGGAGGGGGTAGGGGGTAAAATCCCCACTCAAACGCTGTTTGTGCAGCCTCATGTGTGGGCTTGGCGGATTCTGCTTGTTTTAAATTGTAGCTACAGTATTTTTTGGAATAATCCAACTCATGGCATAGGGGACAAACAGTGCGGCCATTATCAACATGAGCCCAAAAAAGTGTTCTGGTGCAGATGGGATATGGGCACATGGTGGGATGTGCTGGGCTACGGTTGGCTGGTGAAGGGTAATGGTGGCCATTGCCCATGGTGCTGCTAACCGCTCAGCTCCGCTTGGGACCAGGAAGTAGAGGATGGGGTTTGTACCATATTTGGATGGCCCCATAATCAGTTCTTCATAGAGTGTTTGAGGCGGAAGGTGCGAAGGAAGGTTTGCAAAGGTCACCACCATTGTGGCGTCACTGGGGAGGCGTGTACGGGTTGTGGAAATAGGAGTGTTTTTATATATTAAGGGCGTAGATGATGCTGCAGCTGCATCCTCTTCAGTGGGAAAACCAATATCAAAATAGCCCTTATAAGGGCGGAAGTCAATAAATCCCGCTGGGGAAAACGTGGATGTTTCCAGCTCAATTATCACTTTGTCAGCATATGGGAAGAGATGCCCATATTTGACTCAGAGGCAAAAAAATATTGGATTGGGGTAGGGCAAGTGTGTTGGGGCAGGTTGGGCGGACTAACGCTAAATGTAATAAAAAGTCCCTTGGAGGGACAAATTGGCCTGATGCATTAGGTGGACTGGATGAGACAGTTCACATGCGTTTGCCCGCAGGGCGGAAAATGCTAGCAGGTGGAGCGCTGCTGCCCCACTCTGGGGCAGCAGGTGGTGGATCCGCTGACATTAAATGAAAACTGATACAGTGGAGGTAGCAATGGAAAATTTAATGGATGCTTTTTATAATAAATTTGCTCGAAAGTGATGTCAAGCAGAAAGAAAAAGCAAGTTGTTTATCCTTCTTTACTGGGGGAAACATCTGCACCAGCAATTGGTAACTTCCCATCAACGAGGCAGATATCAAAGCCCCAATAATAGAACCGTGGTGGGATATTTATTGTAAATTTGGGCGGTCAAATTGTTAGGGAATGGTGTACTACTTACCTAGTTTGGGGTAGCTAACCATGAGCTAGAATAACCAAGGGGTCTAAATGAGTATGACAAGGACACTAGAGGTGTCCAGAAATAAGGAATGGTGGGTAAGCTGGTATGGGAGTTGCCTAAAGATATAGTTTTCAAAGGAGAAAGTTGAAAAGGAGTTTCTTGTAGGCTGGGGTGGTAGATCAGTATTGATAACACTTTAGTAAATAAACTTAGTAGTGTTTTCATGATAAAGAATATTTTTATTGACCGCAAAGATTAACCAAATGTATGCCTTGGGTTATATACCATCCAACTCCCTGGACTTACCTAAGCTTAATTGATATTAAAACAGTGCACTATTCTTTTCTGGAGCTTTATGGGATTGCAACTTGCATATGACTTTGAGAGGCAGTGGGAATTGTCTCAGTCTCATTGTAAATTCGTTTTGGTGTAATTAATTGACTCATATTAATTCAATTAAGGTAATTTAAATGATTAACTAAACATTTTTACTACAATTATTCATCTGATATGCAATTATTCAATATAACTTAATCACATATCCTCTTGATCTGATAAAAGATATCTGTAATCTCAAGAATTTCACTAATGTCAGGATTTACCCTGACAGAGTGGAGGGTTTGTCCATAATGGAGGGCTTGAGCTCTTGTTGTTCAAATTCATTTTGAGATTGCTCCCTGGGTGGTTTTCAACCGTTCTTCTAAATCACCTGATTTACTTATGGAATCTTAGATAAAATCCCGAAGAGTCGGCACCAAATCCTCTAATTATAATAAAAATTGCTGAGAGGATGACCCTTGGAGCATTATTAGTAAGGCGCCAGAATGTTTTTAGATCTATGTTTGGCTAGTACCTAACAAACAACGTTTGTGCATCTTTTTCCAAGGTTGAGACTTAGTAAATATACTACATTAATGGTTGTAATCCTTATAGTTAGTACAATACTGAATCATTGTTTTAATACTTTTAAAATCATTTAGAAAAAATACTATTTTTGTCAAACTTGGTTCGAATTTTAAGATCCAAATACATTGGACAGCAAATTGCTGGAACACCTGTATTCATTAGTCTAAGGGTAAAACATGACACAAATAAGATTCCTGAGATTACAGATATTGTCCACCAGATCAAGAAAATATGTGCTGAAGTTATGTTGATTAATTGTATACCAAACAATAATTCCAATGGGATTGGGTCAATTAATCACTTAACTTAACTTACCTTAATTTAATTGATATTGAGTCAATTAATTGCAAAAATATATTTTCAACGAGAATGAGACTATTCTCACAACCTTCCAAAATCATATGCACAGCACAATTCTAGAAGAACAAAGAAAGATTAGTATTACATCAGAAAATTAATTAAGCTTAGGTAAGTCCAGAAAGCTGGATAGAATATATAACTAAAGTATTCATATGGTTAATCTTTGCAGTCAATAAAAATATTCTTTAGCATGCAAACACTATTAAATTTATTTACTAAAGTGCTATTGATCCTGATCTACTACCTCATCCTATAAAAAACTTCCTTTCAACTTTCCCCTTTTAAAATTATATCTTTAGGCAACTCCAATACAAGCTTACCTACCATTCCTTATACCTGGATGCCTCTAGTGTCCTTGTCATACTGGATTAAAACTCAAGGTTATGCTAGCTCATGGTTAGCTACTACAAACCAGAACAGTAGTACACCAGTCCCTGACAATTATGCTTGTTGGGTATCATGGATGAGGCTGTGAATGGTCACCAAGTCATTCCTTGACCAGTGGAATGAGTACAAAAACCCTTTCAAACTGGTGGAGGTACTGGCGACCAATTCACCATAGATGGGGCTGATCAAGGCCTCTCATAAGAGATGGCAAACCAAGAATTTTCAGTCAAATTGGAAGAAAGTCATGAGTTATAATTTTCAGCAAGGACAAGATGATGTCATGTGAAATATCTTTTGCCCTGCTAATTTATAAGATCTACATTATGAGAATGATGATGCTGTTAAAATTCCATATGAAAATTGACACCCTTATATACCTTTGGGGTCCAAAAATAATTTGCATTCCGCTGGTGATGCTATATTGAGAAAAATTTGAACTATGCTGATGAGAGCTTTTGATGTTTGAAAGTAAATATTACTAAATCCAATAGTCATCTAGTTTTCAGAGTGACTTGAAGCCACAATGTAAGGCGCATTGTACAAACAATTGCTCAAACCTGAAGTTGAGACAAAAATTACCAAATCAGGTAATCAACCAATATTGAAAGAGAGCACAATGAGACAACACCCAAAAGCAGGGACTAGTACAAAGCCCCTGAACATCCAGGTTCAGGGGTAACCACTATGAGATGGAGCTTGCAGTTACAAGAAATAGCTCAAATTGATGGAGATACAAAAGCAGCAGCTAGATGACATATGACTAGTGGATCTAAAAAACTCATATTAAAACCTGAAAACCCTTTCCACTCAGCGTAACTTTTCAAGAAAATTATGTGGAAAACTAAGAATGTAAATTTTGATCGCCCACTGTAGATTTGCTTCAATGTCCTCAGATTCTTTACCAGATGCTCCAGTGTGGGGCAGCGGCAAAACTTCCCCTGCCATTTTCTGTTTGGTGGGAAAACGCAGTCAGACTGGCTCGCCCAGTCATACCAAACCCCTGGGACAATTTGTTCCTCCCAAGGATCATAACGCCCACATTGCTTGTACCTAAGCAGTACCTTGTTGCCCCCTGGTGCTCCCCTAGAGCAACATGCATTTCGGCCTTAGGGTCAATTTTGGGAAACTTTTCCCATACCATGACCAAGCCATTATCAAAATGGCTCAGGCGGTGATGACTCCTGTCAGATTTATCAATTTCCACCCCTATAAGGAGTATTTTGATCTTGGCTTCACCTGTAAAGCTGACGCCACCACTGCAGCAACTGTGCCCCTGGTATTCCAGGGTACCCCTCTCCACACAACTCAGACCTGTTTCTCAGCGGATACCACTTTGGTGGTTCAGTTTGCTGGTTTGCCCACCCACCTTCCCTCTGCGGTGCTCCACCAGGAGCTGATGGACGGTTTGGCAACCTATGACTCGAACATCATCTTACAATATGTGGTCTTAAATGGGGCCACATGACATGATGGGCCTTAGGCGTATGCCATGATCAGCCATAAATTTAGAAAAATCGCCATTTCAATTCCCCTCGCACATCATTCCTTCTGCCCCTGACCATCCATTCTGGGCCCAAATTGATGGCGGGCAGACGATATGTCCATCCTGTTTTAAGTTGGACCACTCAAAATGCAGTTTTCCCTCCTTAGCTACTTCTGACATCTCTGATTTTTCATGCTGACCTCTAATCTGCTGCCCACCCTGCTCCAGTTCTGGTACGGGGTATGAACATACCTCCCCCTCCACCAAAGCCTGTTGCTGCAGCTGCACCTGCAGCCATCAACCAGCCTCCTCCTCGCCCCAGAGCCACACACAATTCCTCCAATCAAGCACCAGCAGACCCCAGTTCAATCCCATGCTTCCTCCAACAAATCAACAAAACTTCAACCATACACCGTTTTCAAATTCAATTCAATCAGAACCCAATGGAGTTATTGGCTGAAATTGAAGAATCAGGTAATTAATTGAAGAACCATCTCTGCAAATCAGGCGGGTTGTTAATGCATAATGGGACGCCAAATACCCCCCTCATTTATATGCCCCACAGCCAAATGCCAAATCATTTTGCAGTGACCACCAGCTGGCAGTCAAAGCAGATGCCACACCAGATTGTCATCCCCTCTGCAAAGCTGTCGCCAAATTAGTGGTAATGCTCACAGAAGATATCCCCTCCTGTTATCCCCGCAACCCTCACCCCAAAAAGTAAAATTACAGTGAATCAATTGCACAAAAATGTCAACGACGCTATCCAGAATGTGGTAACTATAGCATAGAAGCCTAAAGCTAAGATTACCTGAACCAATATTGCCATGTTCATCAAACTCCCAGACGCCCACATTAAAGTCAAAAAAGCTTTAGACAAATATAAGCGCCATTTTCTTCTCTGGCAATTTCCATGAAATACCAATTACTAGTGATATTAAACCACATGTCGCTGATGCCCCGACGCCATTGCTCTCCACCTTGACATGTACCCTACTGTGGGATAAGGAAGCTGCTACCAAAGATGAGCCCCCCAATCCCCCTCCCCTTCAGCCATAGTTGGATAAGCAGTTTTCCGCTGCCTACCTGGTTTGTTGTTGTCATTATGTGTGTTTCATTCAATCCGCCCATTTTGGGCGTTTTGTTTATATCAATTAGTTACAAAAGCTTTTAGTTTTGGTAATGTCCATCACCTGGTCATCTTACCTCTAATAACAAACATTATTGAAACTCAAAATCCCAAGTACTTTTTCAATATTCTATTCATTTCTATATCTTAAATTCTCTGCAAAGTATGAATACCTCACATTATATCTTAATAAAAGAACTTTCTACAGAATCTGAATTCTATCCTTTTGTTTTCACTTTGTTGTAAAAGAGTAGTAATTACCAGTAACCAGTTTGAAATCGACCAATTTGGAAGAAGACTCTATCTTTTAAGGATACTTGGTGCTGATAACGCCAAGGAAGAGGTTGGAAAGGTTCCCATCGAGTTACAAGGGCCAATGTATGCCAAGAATGTAGATGTGTGTCAAGAAGTTTACCTTGAGTGTGGAAAGTTTAACCAAGCTATTGATGCTACAAGGGGTAGCAATAAAGGTGGATTTGCTTAGCAATAGTGAATGTAATGTTAGTGAAGATTGTCAGGTGCTTATCTGCGTGGAGTAGACCCCCTGAGCAGTGAGTTGGCCTCTAAAGTTAAGTGAGCTGAAGTTTGAGCGCTGACTTTGGGCTTAACATGATTCATGATATCTTTAATGAGTTTTGAACGTCAGAAACTTTGTAATCCACCCCAGGAAATACTATTGCGGTGGAACCTACCAAATTCACCCCAAGCCCTGAATCACAAAATAAGTTGACAAAGGCTTGAACCTCTCCCAAATCTGCCAAGATAACTTATAAACTTTTGCTATTCAGATATCCTTTAAACTGGAAAATTAAATTAGGAATGATTGTGTAAACCAAATTCTTTGAATTCTACCATTTCACTCTGGAAATCCCAATATTCAATGTGACCCCAAATCTTGAATGATTCTTACAAATTAACCCTCACTCTGAAAATAATAGGGGTCTTTGCTTTGCCTAAATATTCCCCTAGTTAATACTAGTTAACTGACTGTTTATAATAACAGTGATTTTCCTTGGTTACAATTAAGCTGCCAAGAGATTGCCCTAGGGACATAAAAGTCTACTAGGAGATTTTGCTGGGTTATTAGCAACTAATAATTGCATAGCCTTCAAAGGTCCCAGCTATAAAAAAGTTAATATAAAAAAAATAAGGCTTTATATCTAGCTTATCACCCAATTGTGTAGCTCTTGCTGAGCTAATTTATCAGGTTAGGCCATTTTTCCTTTTCTATATCTGAAATTCTCATTAGTACATTTAAAATAAAATCCATCTACATATAACTTTAGCCTTAAATCAAATGTCATTTAAATTTATTGGTTTCATATTTGGTGTATATGGGAAAACAAGTCCCAGAACGCTTCAATGGGATTTTTGCATTGCAATAAAGATGTCACAACAGGTATAACTGAAGCTGACCAGGACCCTTGATTACATGGAACTCTCTCAAAAAGGGATCTTTTTATAAGGTTGCAAGGGCATCTGCCCAAGACCATCTAGTACTAAAAAAAGGGCATCTGCCCATTTTCTGCTGGACGAATGTTGCTGATGGTAATTTTGGGCATCTTGGTTTTACCTCTCAAACTTTGGCCAAGTTTAAATTCAGGTTATTCAGCGTCATTTGAGTGTATTCATGTATAACCTGCCAGGCGACAAAGGCTGATGCAGCGTGAATGCCTGTTGCACCTCATGTTGGACTTTTGGAGATTTTTAACTCGCTGGTGCTTATAAGCCTAAAAATCCAACAACTGAGGGAGAATACCACTTAAAATAAAAAGGTTAAATAAATAGTAAAACTTAGGAAATTGAGCTTTTTTGTGTATTTATTGATAGCTGCGGGGGTTCAGGAAAGATCCTTATTTTTTTATCAATAATTCATATTTAGCATGTTAGAGTTCGAGGTTTAAATTGCTTAGCACATTCCAAATTAGGAAATATGTGAGAAGGACCTATCAGGTCGTTTTAAACTCGCGTTAGTTTAGGAAACGGCCAAAAAGGGCTGACAATATAGAATTTAACTCCATGAGGTAAGGCTTTCATCAATTTCACCCAATCACTGGGTGGGTAAAGAATCTCACTCCATTGGTCCCCAGTTTTAGTAGGAAACTTAGGGCCCCAATTTATTGGGTTCCACTGAGAGTTGGCCAGGGTCTTTTGGCCGGTGGAATCGTTTTTAATAAGAAAATTGATAGTTGTATTAACAGAAGCAACTAAATGTCTAATGCTTCTCCAATTTTCCCCTGTTTGCTTCCAACATTCTTACTTTGCATCCTGGAGGGCAAATGTCCGACATCACCCCCTCAATAATGTTGGGGGGAGAATAGGGCCAAAGAAAGCGCCCATAAACTTGGTTGATGGTGATCCTGGAAGCAAGGGATTTGATAGAATATTCATCTCCTCGCTTGTAGGTAACTGAAAAGGGCCCTTCCCAAATAGAGTCAAGCCTTTCACTTCTTGGAGTGATTTGGTAGGGTGATAGAGGACCAAGTTGGATACCTGAAGTGAGGAAGGAGGGGCCCAAAGCTCATTTGCAGCTTGGCCTTCTTTGGTAACAGTCTTTGCTAAATTAGTCATAGCCTCAGACTGTAGTTGGATGATGTGTTGGGCCAATTTTCTCATGGCTTGTTCAGGATTGGTCCTATCAGAGAAGACATCTTTAGCTAATAACGCTGGTACCCCAGGTTCTCGCCCATATAACACTTGGAAAGGGGACATTTTGTGTATATGGTGATAGCTAATGTGATAAGCCATGAACGCACTGGGCAAGTAGAGATCCCAGTGAAGAGGTCTGAACTGGCCATCTTCCGCGATATAGAGACCAGGGTCCCATTAGCTCTTTCTATAGCCCCATTGGTGGATGGATTGTAAGGAGCAGAGAAAAGTTGTTGCGTCCGCATGGAAGTGGCAAGAAGCTTTACCACCCAGGAAGTGAAGTTCTTTCCATTATCACAAAGGAGGACCTGGGGACAACCATGCTGCGTGAAGATGTATTGATGTAAAAAGTTAGTTGTGGTTTTGGCAGTCTGAGCGGGGAGAGCCACAGCTTCAACCCAAATAGTAAAATAATCTATACCAACCAAGATATAACGTTTACCCCCAGTAGTCTGAGGGAGAGGACCTACCACATCTAAGCTAATGGTGTGGAAAGGTTGATGTGGCGTCGTAGGTTGGTACTGATAATGAGATTTGAAGCGGGATTGTTTTGCAGGTCAGGCAGACTTCCGGTACTTCTGTTATGGTTTCCATGATGCTCTCCCAATAATACCGCTATTTAACCCATTCATAGGTTTTCCTGACTCCGCCATGGCCCATGAGAGTATGAGACTCCATGATCGCTAGTACGCGCTCAGATGGTCGGAGATAGGGCAACCATTTGGCCCCCATTTGCTTGTACAACTTCCCACTCTCCACCTTGGTATTGCGAGAGTGCCAAGCTAACATCTTTTGTACAGGCTCATCTTCATCAGCCCCACGCCCCAGGAGTCATTAGGAGGTCATGCAACCTCTCAGCTTCACTATTTTCAAGGTGAAGAATAGGCAAACGCGTTAACCCATCAACATTCATATGGCATGTCCCAGAACGATGCTTGATAATCATATCATAATGCTGGAGCTTAAGAGCCCAGCGAGCCAACCGTCCAGTGGGATCCTTCATATTCTGCAACCACTTTAGAGAGGCGTGGTCGGTTATTGCTTTAAAAAAAGTGCCATAAAGGAAAGGGCGGTATTGCTTAACAGCAAGCAAGACAGCTAAGCACTCCTTCTCAGTGACGCTGTAATTGAGCTCAGCTTTTGAAAGCATTTTGCTAAAAATATGACACAGGATATCAACCCCATTTTCGTTTAATTGAGCTAAGATAGCTTTAACGGCGTAATTAGAATCATCCATGAATAACATGAAGGGCTTGCTATAGTCAGGGTGACGGAGTATTGGCCTTTTTTGTAATAACGCCTTCATGCTCTCAAATGCAGCTTTTTGTTCAGCATCCCAATGGAAAGGGGTGTTTTATCTAGGAGATGGACAAGGGGCTCACTGAGTTGGGCGAATTTAGGGATGAATTGATGGTAGTACCCCATCATGCCCAAAAGATTTGTATGTCCTGAAGTGTTTCAGGGAGAGGCATCTTAGATATTGCTTCAACCTTGTCTTGTAGAGGTTGTATCCCATCCTGGGAGATGGTGTGTCTGAGGAAGTCCAGCTTCCTCTGGAAGAAAGTACACTTGGAGGGCTTTAGTTTGAGGTTGGATGCCCGCAAGCGTTGAAACACCTCTTTAGGGGCGCGAGATGCTCATTAAAAGTTTTTGAGAAGACTGTGATGTCATCTAAGTAAACAATGACACAACTCAGCTTAAGGTCCTGGAGGATGTGATCCATGGCCCGCTGAAAAGTGGCAGGTGCGTTGCACAAACCTTGAGGTAGCCGTTTGGGTTGAAATAAGCCCTCACTGCAGATAAGGGCGCATTTCTCCTGATCCTGTGGAGAAAGGTCCATCTGCCAGTACCCGCTAGCCAAGTCCATGGCGGAGAAGTATTTAGACCCAGAGAGTTGGGCTAGTGCATCATCAATGTGGGGGATAGGATAGCTGTCCTTTAGTGAGGTTGTTCAGCTTATGGTAGTCCATAACCACCTGATGACCCCCATTTTTCTTCTTTATCAACAGGAATGGGGAAGACCAAGGGCTTTGGGATGGCACTAGCAACCCAGCATCTAGCAGCTGTTTGAGCTCTGTTCGCATCTGTATCTCTTCAACTTTTGACTTGCGGTAGGGTTTAGAGCGGATAGGATGAGCATCCCCAATGTCAATGGTGTGCATCCAACCCTTCATATGTCCATAGTCTTTATCAGACTTGGACAAGATATCACTGTAGGACTCCAGTAAAGAATGAACTTTAGTAATCTCCACGGGAGTTAAGTCCTCTGAGATATGAACAGTGGATAATGTACATATTGACTGGTCGGCGGGTAAGCCCAAATCTGCCATAGACCCAATACAGTGGACCTGGTTTATGTCCTCAGGGGGAAGCAACAAGCTTTCAATCTCCTGGTGCTTTTTCACCACAATATCCTTCTTGGTAGGTTTCCAAGTGGAGTTAATGGGGCGATGATAAGCAGGATCTAACATGCCTGGCAGAACTCTAGGCTCAAGGGGGCTAACTCCGTAATGCTAGGTGAAATAAGAAGTTGCAGGGTTGCATAGTAACCTTGGTGTCTAGCACCTTCTGTTCCACCCGCTAATTACTACCTCTTCTGTAGCATAGAAATGGATACCCTCGAGGACGTCCACTGATGGAGGCAACAGCTTGGTATTACGTCCTGCCGTTGTGTAGTGTAGGGATAAGGCAGAAGAGGAAAACTTAACGGTACAGGTGAAATCTTTTTTATTGAGCACTTCATTGGCTAAAATCAGAGGTACACCTCATAGTTAAGCAGGTAGAGTTAGCCCTGTTTCAGATTGATGATCCCCTCATACTCAAGTATGAACTGGGTACCAATAAAGCATGTTGTATGTATTGTTGGTTAAGGCTACCGCTGGGGCAGAGAGGAGAAGTTTCCCAAATCAGATGGGGTAAAGATGAGTAAGCCCAATGGCGCGGGTATTGGTTGGCCCTGCCGTTCCAAACTCTTGAGTATAGTCAAGGTCAGGAGCCAACTTAATTTTTTCGCAATCCTTGAAAAGACACAACATTCACAGGGGACCCAGTGTCAAGAATAGCCTTAACCCGCCCTTAACAACAACTTCTACTTTAGTTAAAGTTCCACCCAGATTGGGGAAGAGCAAGAACCTTCTTGAGATCGAGCGTGGAGGCAAGGCAGTTGGCAGTCTCAGGATATTTCTCCTGGATAGTTTGCAACGTATACACACTCTGAGGGAGCTGAAGCATTGATGCAACAAGCTGATCCGCGTCACTGGCGGTATCAACAACCTCCAGGCCTCTCAACACCTGATAAAGATAGGTGCAGCTGGGCACACAGCCCAATCCACTCGCTCTGGTTTTAAGTGATTGGGTACCTCCACTTTCCCCTGGGGCTCCTAAGACATAGTGACCGTTATCTTCACAACCCCCCTCAGTCTCGTCATCAGAGGATTCTCAATACAGGATTAGAGAGTCCATAGGGGGTGTGGGGAGGTCAACGCTTCCCTTCTTAGGTGGAGGTATGGGTTGGCAACAGCTTTAACTTGAGCCTTAGGAGGGATAGATTTGGGTTGCCCCATGGTTATAGGTTTAGTGCGAGGTACAACTAAAGGTGAGGCCGGTGGGGATAAAGTTAGCGCCTTATGAGAATGTGACGCTTCAGGCACTTTGGGAAACTGCTCTGCCAAAGGAGGGGAGCCAGACAAAGTGGCAGCTAGCTGCGTTGGCTGCGCTTTTGAACCAGAGGATGAAAAGGGCAGTGCCATGGAATTGGATACTTCAACTTCAACAGCATTAGGCCGAGAAGTGGCTGGGTGCTTTAGTGCACCAGGTGGTTTAGCTTTTGTAACCTGGCCATTTGACCCGTTGTTGGTGGGGCAGTTGGAACCTGAGGAAAGAGGTTTAGACTTAAATGTAGGCTTTAAAAATAAAGATGGGCCAGCAAAAGGGGCATCTACTTTCACCAACGGGGTTTGTTGAGCTGAAACCGATGAGGATCACTGCCCTGTCACAGCTATAACCATTGGCAACTCCGCAGGGTCAGGTTTCCAAGGGAGACAGCCATAGTAGATGAAACATTGGGTGGCGGAAAAGCTTGACTCATCGCTCCTTGTGTAGGATCAAGCTCATATATCTCCGCCATCTCTAACAAGGCCTCCTTTATATAGTGCACATTTTTGAAAGTGCGCTTTATGGAAGTGAGATGCATGGCTAACGCAGGATAGGTACCAAGCCAGCCAAGATAGCTGCAATAGCATCATCTAGGGGTAGCATTTTAGCAAGCAATAGGGGTTGCGCTTTTCATGTAAAAGCGTTCAACAAAGGAGGCAATCGATTCACCCTGTGATAGGCTAAGGCACAAGAAGGCCTGTTTCTGCATTTTCATAATTCCTAATGAGCCAAATTCTTTAGTTAGTGCTTGCTTCACCTCCGCCCAGATGCTAAGGGTAGCCATGTGTGGAACCATGATCTCTTGGGCGCCATGACTCAAGCAAGGAAGGAGGTGCTTAATTTTAGGATGATGCGTTGCCCTTCCATAGCAACTTCATACATAAAGAGGAAACAGCAACACTTCCCCTCACCTGGGGGTGAACTTATCCCTAAAAGGGAGTTTGTAAATGAAAGGAGGCCCCATAAAGGCCTGGTGAAGAGGGCTGCTCCAAGCCTTTTGAGGCAAGACAAAGCACTGGCCAGTTGCTGTTCCAAGGCAGTCAGCCTTGGTTCTGAGTTATTGTCATTTTTTTAAGAGTTTGGTGGTATACAGGCACCCCTGTAGTGAGCACCACTTGTTGGACTTTTTGGAGATTTTTAGCTCTCTGATGCTTATAAGCCAAAAATCCAACAACTGAGGGAGAATACCACTTAGAATAAAAAGGTTAAATAAATAGTAAATAGTAAAAATTAAGAATTTGAGCTTTTTTGTGTATTTATTGATAGCCGTGGGGGTTCAGGAAATATCCTTATTTTTCATTGATAGTTCATATTTAGCATGTTAGAGTTTGAGGTTTGAATTTCTTAGCACATTCCAAATTAGGAAATATTTGAGAAGGACCTATCAGGTCATTTTAAACTCGTTTAGTTTAGGAAATGGCCAAAAAGGGCTGACAATATAGAATTTAACTTTAGGAGGTAAGGCTTTCATCAATTTCACCCAATCACCGGGAGGGTAAAGAATCTCACTCCATTGGTCCTCAGTTTTAGTAGGAAACTTAGGGCCCCAGTTTATTGGGTTTCTCCAGTGTTGGCCAGGGTCTTTTGGCCGGTGGAATCATTTTTAATAAGAAAATTGATAGTTGTATTATTGGAAGCAGCTAAATGTCCAATGCTTCTCTGATTTTACCCTGTTTGCCCCCAAAATTCTTATTTTGCAGCCTGGAGAACAGGCAAATGTCCGACACCTCATCTTGTTAGGGTATATTTATATATAAAATGTTTTAAAAGAGATATTTATAATGTCTGAACTCAGTAAAATTCAAACTTACTTTTTGGTACTGTTCATAACAATTTTAGGATTTCATGTTACCACAATAGTTTCTTTAAAACCAAGGCATGTTGAGTTTCACAACTAGTGACATTTTACTTGAAGTTGACTGCACACCCAAATTAATTATTACAAAATTCAACAATCAAGGAGAGAGATTTTAAAAGTTACCTGCGATCTCTCTAATGTCATTAATAGGAAGTGGGGTCTATCTCTACCTGTCAGGACCGATCTCATGGTTCAAAGACAACTGAAAAAAATGGATAAAATCATTCCAAAATCCTCAAAAATATTAAGTATGAGGTAAGTGAGTTTTTATGAGTTTGGTAGAACTCAATTTTATTATAAGAAAAAAATTAGCACATATCAGGCTTTGATAATTTCTTGGCTTTCAAAATTTTCCCATAAAACTTGGAATCTTACTGAAATGGTTTTGCTTTTCAAACATATTATCAGCCCTAAAATAAAAGGTTATCTTTCAAAATTTGATAAAATTCTTACCCACATTTTGAAAAAATTGAATGATATCATTTCCTGCAATTTTCATCTTAGGACTTTGGCTATGGTCTCACTTGGCCGTTTATATTAAGATTTTATACCCACAACTTTAGCTTTTCTGCTGAGTCTGTGGTGTGCCATTTTGTGCACGTTCACTATGGACCCTACCCAGAACTTCTAAGTTCTCATGGTATCACTATCCTCTTACTTTAAATCAGTCTGGTGTAATGTCTCTTGACATGATTTCTGGCGTATATTGGTGGGTCAAGGAAGAATTGAAGAAGGCCAAAGGACCTAAGTTGGGCACCCTCCATGACTTAAAATATGCTGTAACAATGCTGGGCTAAAGCCAAGCAGTCACATGTTATTCCTTAGAAACTGCTTGATAAGCTTTGGGGCGCTACATTAATGGAGTTAAATATTCTCTTTTATAGTTTATTTGAGGATGGTTTATTATATTCAATTTCCCAAAGAGCAATTGATTTTTTTTCGCAATTTATCATTAAAAAAGATACTTAAGTTGTTATTAAAAGCTTTTTTTCAAACATAATTAAGTTGTAGAACTACCATCAATGTTAGTCTTGAGTTATTGGCCAAATTTAATTCTAAGCCCCAGAAAATAAATCAAGGCAAATCTCCTTATTTTTTTAATTTAGTGTTTCTTCAACTAATCTCTCTGTTGGTCACCTTTCATCCTTACAATAAAGGCAATTTTTTATAATTACCTGTCCAATGCTACCTTTGCTGCCCTCACAATTTACCTCATTATAAAGGGATTTTGGTGCATATTTATGTAGGGCTTTACACATTGGGCAAGAAGCAAGGCGGTGCATAATACCCCTTTCCAGGCAGAAAAAGCCAATGTATTAAAAATCCCATATCTGCGCCCAATTCAATATCTACACTATCTAGAATATAGTATGTTGACAAGATTAAGCTCCTGTGTAGATAGATCCCTCAAATATACCAGACTGTCATAATTACTCCAGGTAAGTCTCCCAATACCGCCACCCATTTTTCAAAAAACCAAAAAATTTAAACAATCCCAATTTTTATGATGTCCCAGATATGAAGATTTAATTTTGCTGAGAAATATTGATAATATAACATTGATTAACCCTCCCTTTTTTATTCCCAAAGATATCATTCTGGTTACTTTGGAAATTCGCATTCAATCAAGTGGTGGATCTCCAAAGATGGAGCACGCCTTAATTTGAAAAAAAATCAAAAAGTTTTAAGAAAATCAAAATTCATAACAGCCAATCATAATGTTCCTAATCACCTATACCAATCTTATTTATCATGTCAACTCACAAACTGACTCTCTCCTCTCAAGCGCAAACCCAGGAATCTTCAGTTGGAGAAGATGCCAACTCAATAGCTAGAACCCAAGAACAGTGCTGCAAACTTTAATACCCCTTCCTTATTTAGACTAGTGCCCTTATGTGTAAGAAACTGACCTATTTTGTTCTTTTGCTTTGTTAATTTATAAAGAAATCATTTACCCTTCCGCTATTTTTAATTTTTGCCATCTTCAAGCATTTTAGCATCATGGTACCTAGTGATATTTTTTGGTGCGGCTGCAAAGATGGCACTCTCCTTGTCAACTAGAGGGCTTTATGGCCACACTAACAGAAGTTGTTTAATCTCTCTGGTGGCTGATTGGAATCCACCAGTTTAGAACCAGAGCAAAATTGAGCTCCACAGGTCCTAATATAATAGGCTAGTCAATGTTAGTAAACCTGCTGTAGTGCAGCGTAGACCTCCCATAATCATCCTTCCTGTCCCTCCCGACACTTTCCAAGTGTGTTGGTTTGTTGCTTAGTTTTCAAATCTTCTTGTAAAGTTCCTACGGCCACTGTCTATGAGCTGCTTCTCACCATATTTCAGTTCTGTTATTTTTATGAGGTATTACCTGGTTTTATTTATCAAACACAGTTGTCTATAGTTATTTATTTTGTTTGTATCAAGAGGTGCTAGCTTTTATTGCGGACAACATTATCTCTGCCATGCATGCTGCACCTTGTGCTCCCTATAAATGGATCATGTCAAATGCTTTAGGTATTTTTCACAATTAGGGGTCTTAAATCGCCAACCTCACACAATGTCTCTTCAAAGCTAAAGTGTCCACAGCCTGCGCAGAATCCCCAAGTTCAACCCCTGTTTTACAGGATAGGTTCCAATTCTTTTTATAAAATAGGTGACTCTTCTGAATAACTCCCAATGTTGCAGTATCGCGCTCCTGCTTTAACCCTCCAGTAATGAACTTACCTTTGGGAATGGAGTCTCAATAGTCAAACCGTATTGGAAGGATGGCAAAAATGAAAGAGTAATGTAAAGTTTATACAATTGTCAAAAAGACAAGTGGTGCCTACACCCTTTTACAGGTAGAAAATTACCAATTTTAACTTAAGAAAAATCCCATATTTGCACCCACTCCAATCCCTCCACTATATAGTACATAGTATGTTGACAAGATTAAGCTCCTGTGTAGAGACATTCATCAACTATACCAAACCGCCAGAAGTACTCAAGATAAACCCCAAATACCGCCATCTATTTTCCTATAAAATCTGAAAGTTTCAAAAAAACTGATGTTTTGATGTCGTCTCAGATAAAATATGATTTTGATGAGGAATATTAAATATTCTGACCCCAATTTTTAACTTTTATTTGGGGTGACTGACCAGAGGATGGACACTTCTGATAAGACACTAAAAACAACACTTCAGCGAGAGAAGGGCACCCCAGAGAAGCAAATGCTATCGCTTGTTGCTGGCGGGAACACCAAGAGAAGGGAGGAGGGGTAACCTGTGCAAGGGCTTGAGCCACTATTGAGCACATATTTAGGAAAGGGTCTGAAATTATGAACTAAACTGGGAACCAGGACGAGACCAACTGGCGGTGACGTGGTGGGAGGTACTCAAACATCCACACATGAAAGCGGTCCACTAAGTGCGACCAGAACTGGCGTACAGCTTCCTGAAGGGTGGGGGTGGAGCCTGAAATAGCATCTAAAACAATTGTATGTATAGTCCACATAGAGATTGTGACTTCCAAAGCACGGAGGGAGGGTGGAAGAGGGAAGCCATGGATAAAGCAAACATGTCCTTAGACAGGCTGAAGGGCTGTGCCTGATCCTGGCAAAACAGACGTTGCACCTCACGCCATGTTGCTTTAGATGGAGGGTACTCTTCCAGGCGGTGAACCAGCGTTCCATACTGGCCACACATGACATATGATGAGTGCAAAGCATTAGAGCGTTTGGCAGTATGGTATACCCATCTCAAGCAGCACCACACATGGGAACAAATATGCGTCTGCAGAAGAGGGTGGTGGGCATACTTCCAAATGGCTTTCTGGGTATCAAGTGGGTAGTGGATGTCCATCATGTCCAAGTATCCACCCTGGTTATGGTAGGGGACCTCATGGGTATCACTCCGTTCAGAATGGGAAGTCCTTGTACTTCCTGGGTGAACTGAGGAGAGGGACGCCCCCTCTGGGCGGTGTGCCCATAGATGCTAATTCTCCACTCAGCGTTCCGCATGGAGAGGAGGATCCTTTTGAAGTGGGGCGACGTCCCATGTGGGCCCGCAGCAGAAGAATGTGAGGCAAAGTACTTTAACTGAGATTGGGGGTGGGAAGGATTGTTGAGGCCAGGGCATGGGAGAAGTTGGAGCGGGCCACGTGGGACCAGTGTTGGGCTGATATTGTAGGGTTATTAATGGCAGCGATCCAGTTACCAAGGTTTTTAGCAGCATGGGTCTCAAAGTCAAGCAGACTCATGCCAACACAATGGCGAGGGCCAAACATGACATCCAGGCGCACCGGCGGTGGGCAGCCTAACCAAAGCCACCCTTTCAGAAGGGCGTATAGTGACACAAAGAAACATGGGGAAAAACGATGGCGTGGGCTCCAAACCAAACTTTAGAGAGGAGCATAGAGTTGGCTAGCACTACCCTGCCTGTCAGGGAGGTCTGACGGGCTCTGAGGGAAGCTATGCGTTTCATAACGTTGTCTAGGATATGGGTTTCCATCACCGTTGAGGCGTACCCTCATGCCTCCAGTCACACCCCTAAATGGCGGACAGGGCCAACGGTGGGGCTTGGCACAAAGGGGAGCACAAGCGGGGCGGTGTGGGGTAGGCAGGGCAAGCTATCTCGTGCACTAGCTGATGAGGCAGGTAGGAAACAGGGCGCTGGGGCCCAGCGGGTTTGATACTGACCAAGGAGAAGAATTTCAATTTTGGAGGCGTTGAGTGCTGCATTACTTACCCTGGAGTAAACCTGGATAGTAGCTTCAAGCGCGCGTGCATCATGATTGTTAGACACCACAACCACACAATCATCAGCAAGCGCCAACATCTTGACTGGTGCTTGGCCTTGCACATGGACACCAGTAGGGCAGGCATTCACATTTCGAAGAAGTGGGTCAAGGATGAAGTTATACAAGAGTGGGCTAAGAGGGTCCCCTTGGCGCAGGCCCCTTTGAGGGCGTATTAATCCGTGAGGAAGCTAGGGCCGCGCACCGCCATTGTGGCAGATTCCGTTAGCAACATCACCCAATTAATGAAGTGAAGGGGGAGGCGGAATTTGTGGAGGCAGGCTATGAGGTAATCCATATTGACTCTATAATTGGCCTTCTGCTGGTCTAAAAATACAAGTTCTCCAGAAGCTTTGGATTGACAGACATTGGCTACGGTGTATATTGGCCCAAATTGACCTTTTGGGTATAAAACCGAATTGTTCAGGGGAAATGAGAGAAGAGGCAGCAACCCCTAGACGGTTAGCCATTATTTAGTAAACTTTTTGTCTGTGTTAGTGAGAGAAATGGGGCGCCAGTTAGCCAAGTCCAGATTATCCCCTTTTTCTGTATAATGTAATCGTGAAGGCCTCTTGCCCTCCAGGCAGGAGGCGCATTTCCAGAAGGCATTGGTTAAGAGAGTCAAGCAGCAGGGAGGATAAATCTTTGAATACTTCTTATAGAACTCATAAAGAATGCCGTCTGGACCTGGGCATTTCCTATATGGTGCACTGTGAACGGCAGACAAGAGTTCATCCTGATTAATCAATTTTATCAACTCTGGGAATCAGGAAATGGTGTGGATGTGTGCACTTTTAAGAAAAGTTTCCATTTGGCTGGCAGAATTGGATCGGATCAGTACACTTTGGAGTAATAGTTTTGCATTTTGATTGCCACTTCAGCTGGCATATCCGTGAAAGAGTGGTCTGGCCTTCGTACCTGTGTGCAGGCCAAACTCTGGAGCAGTGCAAAGAATTTTTGAAGAAAGTAAGCAGAACACGTGTTGCCCGCTGTAATATGTTTAGCTTTATACTGAACACAAACCTGATGCTTTTGTTCTCATAGTGAATTGAGGCAGGCGGACACTTCCGCCCACTTGCAACCCCAAGCTAGGCTGTATCCCACATTGGGGACGTTGGACTCCAGGTGGTCCAACTCTTCCAGTGTGCACAAAATGACCGCTGAGGTGGCCCGTGAGTGGTGGGAGGGAGGTGGCGAGCCTGGCAGATTGTGCTCGCCTTGAAGGTTGACCAGGTGGAAATTGGATCTGAACATATTGGTGCAACAAACTCCAGAGCAAAGTTCATGGATTCCACCCACGAGGAAAATATTGGTGACACAATTTTGGCTGGGAGAAGTTTGCACCATTTTGGCGCCTGGGCTGCTGTTTTGGATAAACAGAAGGAAATTGATACCATCCTGTGGTCAGAGAATTTGATTTTTGTTGTGGTGAAGTGAGAAATTTGGGTATGAAATTTAGACGGCATGAGGATAAGGTCAATGCGTGTCATGGACCTTAACTGGCCATTGTGTACGTGGGGGCGTGACATGTTAGTGAGTAGTGTAGCATAGTGCGGCAAAGGATCAAACAACCCTAGGGTGGCTTTGAGAGCGTGAAGTTTAATGTGCCTCCGTGGGGTGTAGGCAATGAGGGCCAGCGGTCTGTGAATGGGTTCATCAAGAAGCTCATGTCTCCAACAACGAACATGTCAAGGGGTAGCAGAAGGGAATTGATTGTCAAGAAAAATTCTCAATGTTCTCACGCACAGGTTGGGGTATAAATGTTAACAACAGTGTGCACTTCGTCATCTCATGAAAAGGTGACAACAAGGATGCAGCCGATTAGATATGAAAAATTTATGTAAAAAATTTTAAAGTTACTGTTCACTTGAACTAGCACCCCATAGTGCTCAGACCAAAAGTAGAAGGAAGGGAGGATCATGTTTTTCCATGATTCCTCAGTACTTAATGAAAAGTGGGTTTCCGGAATGGCCAGGATGTCCACGGGTAAACTATTTTGTAAAAACTCAGTCTCCTAGCCTGGGATGGTGAGGCCTTGAGTCCAGCGATGTGCAAGGTCCCTAAAGTAAAGGCTCCCCCATTGCACCTTAGGTGCGAGGGGAAGGAGCACCTGAGCCCTTCAGCCTTCTCTTTTTCATCATGTCGCTGCTTGGCACCATGGGTATTTGATGATATGAAGTATGTGTCAGAATGGTTAGCTTTAGCAGTGGGGTCCACATTGGCTTTTGCCTTTGCCTTTTCCCCTGATGTGGGATGAGTTTTTTGCGGTGTGTGCATTTGCGGTGCACCATCACTTGGAGGTGGAATTTCAGCAGGATTGTTGGTGAGTGACTTGGTTACAATTAATGATTGGACTCATTGATTGGGTAAAACTAATTCGCCCATTGGATGTTCAGCTTGGGTGGCCCAATCTGCTTAGCATCCCAATCTGATTGGTTGAGGGATTCACGAGCTGCTTCCACCATGAAAGTCTCAATGTTCTCCTGGAGCTGGGCTGGCAGGATTGCGGACGCATTCTTGGCTGCCTCCCTGGCTGCCGCCTTGCAGGCCTGCTTGGCCTTCTTCAGCTCTTGTGGGGACATTGGTTTTACTAGAATGTAGCAGTCTTGCGCTCCCCCCCGGATGGGAAGGCTTCATCAGTGTCTAGTGCCAGTTCATAGTGGGCTTCTGCACTGAACATTGCTTCTGAGATAATTTCTTTATGAGTTATGCCCTCTCTTTGGGGGGGGGCAAGTGTGGGCCTTTTGGCCAAAAGCGTGACAGAATGTGCAGATGGGAGGTGCGCTATCCACAGTGACCTGGAATGGATGGGTGTTTTGCCCATTGATTTTGACAAAAGTGGTGTGTGGGATTTGGGTTAAATCCTCTGCTATCCCCGCAGATGGGGTGAGAACAGCAATTGCTTTGCCCATGCACAGGTTTGGCATTAGTGTAAAGTGCTGCATTTTGAAGAATTGTATTTCACCATATATGGCGAGCCCAGCCTTCAGGTGGTGCTCTAGCACGGTGCACTTGAACGTTGTGGGTAGGAAGTTGAAAGTCACAAAAATTTGATTCGATTTAGTCCAGTGGGTGTGCTTCATTTTGACTACCCGTTGACCATCTGGGAGGTCTACTACTACACACACACCTTTGTGGCTTTGTCCGCCACTTCCTTATTTTTGAAGCCAAGATCCAGCCAACCAAATGGCATGGAGTGGGGTGCAATGTACACCGAGTTTGGGAAATGTGTGTGTACATCTCCACAAAACATCTCCCAAAGTGCCATTTTCTGAATATCCAAGAAAACATGCACCCCATGTCCCACTAACAATAGTGGTTGGGGTGCGGCGTATTGATGAACTGGTTGCAGCGTGCTTGCCAAGCCAAAATTTCTGGGGAAATGGTAACCACCAGTTTTTTATTACTAATTTTATTTATTCCACCAGACTCACTGGGAATTTATGAAATTTGGTTGATGTGGGGCCAACACCTGTGCCCTTAACTTTACTCGCCCAACTGCTCCCCAACATTGGGCGCCAACTAATCTCCTCAATGAGATTATCAAACTTTACCTAGACTTGAATTGAATTTGTTGCAAAAGTGTTTGCAATGAGAGAAAAGTCCTAACGATCTGACCCCAATTATACCCTCCTTTTTTGTATTTCCCCAAATCTCTTTCCAATGATTTTGGAATTTTGCTTTTGATTGAGCGCCAAACCTCTGAAGATGGAGCATGACTCAATATATCTTTTAAAAAGTTCTTAAGAAAGTTAAATTGGGTAACAGCCAATCAAGGCATTCCCCATCACCTCTCCCACCCACAGTTCTCATACCGCTCACAAACTAACTCTCTCCTCTTAAGTGAAAACCTAGGAAACTGCAGCCAGAGAAGTTGCTAACCCAAGAGACACAGAAATTAATAAAAGCTCTGAAAACTGTTATACCTCTTTCCTAAAAAAGGCAATGCCCTTACTTGTGAGGGTAATGGCCTATTTTGTTCTCTTGCTTTAGTTCTATTTAAACTAAAATCACCTCAACTTTTCTTTCCCATAACAATCACTTTAGTTTCTATGATATAATTCGAACAGCAATTTTTGATAATCACACAGGAGAGATGGGCGATTTTAATAATAAATCTAATACAACCTGGGCGAGCGTCGCATCAAAGAGGTGCGCAAAATGGTGCACCTAAGGGCAAGAAACGCCCTGGAGGGGACAGAAACCAAGCCCCAAGAAACCACAAACTCAGACACCATCTAGGTTTATGGTATTTACTATAAAACAAGATCAATACATGTATATCCAATGTAATCAACCCCTTTCAAAGGTGGAACATGGGCTCTGACTCTTCCTTGGGGATGAGTCCCCAACCCTGTGGGAGAAAACATGCGAGGCACAGCCCTCCTTTTCTCCCCAGCGGTATAAGTCGCCACCAACAACATGGGCCGCGGCTGGATCAATATTGTTTATAAAACAGCCAAAGAAGCAGATGCCGCAGCAAAAGTCTGCATCAAAATTGCCCTTCTGAGAGCAAAAAATAGTGTGCACCATGCGCACCAGATGGAAAAGAGCAAAAACTTTGTTCATCTCCTTTGACTCGCTCCCTACCAACCTTCCTCAAAAGGTAATCGAGGAGGAGCTCTGCAAAGGGCTTGTAGCCTATGGAGAAATTATGCAACTCGAATTACAACAATTTCGCCTGATGCTAACCCTGTGCACAGGTAAAGCTATCGCCATGATCAACCCATTCCCCAAAGTGGAAGATGACTTATCAAGAATCTCCCGCACAGCAGAGTTTCACTTTACAGATGGGGGATAGTCATTTGTATTCCAAGTTAAACCAGAATGTGCACCGCATATATGCAACCACTGCGGTTCATTGGGACACAAGGAACACGCATGCCCCCTGAAGGAGGGCTTAATGGAAGCAGACTACTGTGAGGAAGCCATGGATGAAAGTAATGAAAACTTCGCCAGAATGACTGACAGCCACCACCCATTCCACTGGGGTGAAGATGGACTTTACTCCATTGTGGACCCAGTTACACATAAACAATGCAAAGTGGCACAAAAAGCCTGCAAGCGGGCAGTGGCTGAGGTGGCAGCGCACGCGGAATTATCCATCAACCCTGGACAAATTCAAGAGGATATTTTGGATATACACCAAACCAACCAAGCAGAACAATATGCCCAGGTTGAAAATTTTCACAGCAACTCAACTGAGTCACCAAGCGACATCAATCATGCACACTTTGAGGAACAATTCAGCTGCAATATGGGCGAAAATGCGGTGCACAACTTTCAAAAATCTGAACCCCAAAATTTCAGAACTTAATCAGCACCCCACATTGAACTATCATGAGATACATGCGGGAAAAGATAACACAAATTCCATAAAACTGCAATTCCCGCAAAAATCAAGTCAGATCAAGGGAACTGACATTGTCACTGAGAGAGTTGGAGTACAGATGCAGAGCATGGCCAAAATGAGCTGCGGTGGGTTAGGGCCAGAGGGCCCTCCCAACCGCTCCTGAGGCGCCATGGGCACCTCAGTGTCAATAGGGACACTAAATATCGCAGGAGCCAGGGCTCAAACGTCCCAAACCAAAAAGCTGGACTTCCTGAAAAAACCCCTTTTAGACATCTTGGCCATCCAAGAAACCCAATGCTTACAAGGGGAAGAAGGATTCTGGTCAGCCAGAGTCTCACCATCACAATCGGTATGGATATCTCACTGTGGGGTGATTGTCTGAAATATCAAAAAATTAAAATTACAAACTCCTTATCATACCTTCATGGCTGCATCCTGGTAGCAACGATCACATGCCAAGAGGAAACAATCTCAATATCATGTATCTATGCACTGTGCACCACAGCTTAGAGAAAACATTTTCTCAAAACCATTCTGACACTCAACCTCCCACCAGATACCTTCCTGTTGGATGACTTTAACTGCTGGGATGACCCCAACACGGACTGATGGCTGAACCCCAGGGGATACCCACCGGTATACATTAAATTCCACACAATGAAGGCATCCCTTGGCCTACAGGATGCCTTCCCCCAGATCACCACTCCTTCCCCACATGACATGGCCCAACATACGCGAGGGAGAGCTCATATCAATGAGCCGCATCAATCACATCCTCATTCTGCAAACCCAACTATCAAGAATTTCCAAATTTACAACAAAAACATCAATTTATCCGACCACTGAATTGTTTCAGTGCAATTATAGCCAACCTAAACCCATGCACAGGTGTTGCACTGGAGAAAGCTACACCCAGAAAACATTAAATTACCCAAAATATCTGACTGGGTTGAACACGAGGCCATAAACCAAGAATTTACAGCCCTATTCACATTGGATCTCATTGTAACGAGGGCAAATTTCAAAAAGGAACTAATCAACAAAACCTGACATCTTGCATCATGTAAGTACACCGCCGATACAGCCACAATCAGGCTTACCTTGGCAGAACTGGACCATCTCGAGCTTAACACCCCTAAGATCCAGTTATAGCCCCAACTGGGGATGCAAATGGGCGGAAATATCCACCTGACTAAACACCCTCATCTTTGAGCACTAACACAGAATCAAAGTATCAAACAAAGGTAAGTTCATAAAGGAAGGCAAAACATGTTTGACATATTTTTTCCACCAATTCCACTCCTGCAGCAACCAGCCCACATGCACACAGGTCCACAAGACCGATGGCACCGTGGCAACTGACCCTGAGGAGGTCAAGGCGGAAGTACACCGTTATTACACCAAATTATACCGTGATATGCTAAAATACCCACAAAAAATTACAAAATTTATACAAACCTCCGGAATACAAAGCACACCGCCAAACTACAATATTCTAAATCTAATTACACGGGAGGAGCTTTGGGATACAATATGTGGTGCACCACGTAGGAAATGCCCAGGACCTGATGGGATACCCTACAAATTTTACAAAAAATATTTTCAGCAAATTTCCCCCCTCCTATTGGCGTCTATGAACCAGTGCTTTCTGGAAACACGCGTCCTAACTGGTGGCCATGAATCATATGTCATAACCTTGTATAAAAAGGGTGACAAATTGGACCTGGCCAACTGGCGTCCAATCGCACTTTCTAATATTGACACAAAAATTCTAACAAAAATTTTAGCAGCCAGATTAGGCGCAATTGCTTCTGACGTCCTGTCACCCAACCAGTTTGGGTTTATACCAGGGCGCTCAATCTGTAACAACATACATTCTGTTGAAAACATATGTCAGTCCAAAGCAACTGGAGCCCTGGTCTTCTTAGACCAGGAAAAGGCATATGACCGCGACAGTTGGCCATACCTAAAGGAATGCCTACACGCTTTTAAACTCCCACCCAGATTCATAAACTGGGCGATGCTCCTTACAGAATCTGCAACCATAGCTGTATGAGGCCCTGGATTCCTAACTAACAAGATCACACCACACAGAGGGCTCAAACAAGGGGACCCCCTCAGCCCACTGCTGTATAATTTTAGTTTTGTCCACTCCTCCGCGTAACTGACTCACGCCTCATGGGCATAACTGCACAAGGCCAGCCAACAGTCAAGATACTGGCCTTCGCGGATGACTGCAATGCAGGTATAGCTAACAACAATGATGCCTGACAGCTGGAACGCACCCTAGAGGAATACTTCATGGTGAGCAACGCATCGCTCAACAAAAGGAAAACAGAAACCATTCTCATAGGCAAGTACACTAACAACTGGGCTACAACACCAGAACCTCATACCCTAATACGAAGGAAAAACCCACTCATCTTACCTTTTACATCACCTCCCACAACCAACCCTGTCCGCCACCTTGGGGTATGGCTGGAAACAGGGGGATATGCCAATGAGACAATGGAAAGCAACCTACTACAGCGGGTATCCAACCGCGTAGCCTCCCTCAAGGGAAGATCCCCCAGGACTAATGGGGCGAGTAATAGTTGCTAACTCACTCATCCTCCCAGTACTATGGTACCCTGCCCGCGCAATCGCCTTCTCACCCATCTTTATAACTTCAATCCGCGCGCTCATACAGGGCTGGCTGTGGCCCGGATCCCATCCTCCCATATGGATGGAAACACTATTTGTCCCACGCTCAAGCGGAGGCATGGGACTAATAGATTTTGAGAGCCATGCCAACCGCATCCTGGGTACCTTAATAAAGGAAGTCCTTTCCCCAGACCTCCCGCAACAACACTGGTCCAGGGCAGAGAGGACTAACTTCGCACAGGCGCTCAAATTAACCAACCCACATAGCCCACCCAGACAACTATCATACCTTGCTAAACACCCTACTGCAACAGGCCCGCATGGAACCCCCCTCACTTCAAACACATCCTCCAAACCATCTGCCGCATGGGATGGACCGTAGAGAACATTGGCACTGTGCAGGGAAGGGGACGACCCAGCCCCCACTTTAATTAAGAAATCCAGAAAAACACCCCCAGAGAGACATGCTTTCTATGACCCCAACCATTGCTAGAATCGAATAACTAGATGCGTTGGACATCCCCTATGATATAACCATACATAAGGCAGTGTGGAGAATGACTCACCTCCCACTCCTACAACCGAGGATAAGAGCAAACGCCTGGCGCTGTCTGAGAAGGACCTATAGAATGGCGGACCGCTCCAATTCCCTCCATGCAACCTGCGTAGTATGTGGAGGGGAGGGTTCCCTACATCAAAGCCTAGAAACATGCCCCCCATCCAAAGCCATTTGGAAGGAAGTCGCGCGCCTGCTTAAGATTCAAAACGAGCAGGAATTTTCTATATCAAAGAGCATCCTTGCGCTCCAAATTAAGTCACCAATCCCACCTACCCTCCGCTCCCTAATGATACCCATTGCAATGTGGACAATCCACACCATTGCCTTAGATGCGTTCAAGGGCACAGTCCCAACCATCCATGGGGTTATCAACAGGTTCCACGTCCACTTATTGGAGCACTTCCAAGCCTGGCTCTATGGATATATGAGGCCAAGACAACAGGCGCTCATAGAATCGTGGTTCGCACTTTGGTTCCTCTGCACAGACCCCTTCCTTCACACCTGCTCCATAGTGGGGGAAACCCCCTCGGAGTAGCTCACCAACTCCCCCCATACCTGGCAGTCCCGCTGGCAACAGGGGTAACCTGAGTACCCTGGGGTGCCCAATTTTATATATCTTTGTTTTCCAAACATACTTGGTAATGCCCGTCCCCAGGTCAGCTTGCCTCAGTGTTGGATTTTTGCCTTTTGTAGGCTCGCTGGTGCAGTATCGCCTCAAATCCAACAATATCACAGGAGCTGCTCTTAAGACTTATTAAAAATAATTTAAACAGGCACTAATAAAATAAATAGTTTTATATGTTTTTGTTCTTTTTATTTGGCACTGTGTGGGGCAAAAATCAACTTTGAAAATAGTGCAATAATAATAGATGAATGATTCATAGTTCAGGCTTGGATTGCTTGGTGCTTTCTGAATTAGGAAATATGTGGTTTTGACCTATCAGTTAGTTTGAGACACACAGATAATTGTAATTAAGACTTTTCGTGCCTCAAGTTCAGATAGATTGGTGCTGTCAAAAAAATTAGTTAATATTTCAAAAGCAGCCTATTGGTTAGTTTGAGACTTGCATCGCTTCAATGCAAGGGCTGGTGGGGATGTAACCGTCAGAAAAACAAAACCATTTGGAAGGGATTTAATTAATTGGACCCAATCAGAAAGGGGGAAAATCTTTTCGCCCTGAGGAGCCCCCACCAACCCTATAAAAGTGGATGGTCATCGTGAGGGGATGTGAACTAAACTGACTGTGGCTGGGGAAAGAGCCTCCGAGGGTCTCCCCTGAATTCGCCACATAGTCAGTGCAATCCAATCAGTTGGACTCGTGGTATTTGCCCGAGTTTTATTTATACTAGTATTAAAGGTGTTACCCCAATTAATAGGGTTCCACCGAGAATCAACCAAGGTCTTTTGGCCAATTTGGTCTTCACTTACCTCGAAACCACTCTTTTCCATACCTTGGACTTGTAAATGTCTGACATTACCCCCTTCAAGAGTGGTTGGGGAGGTATAAGATCGCAAGAACCACCCATGAACGCTGTTGATAGTAAGACCTGAAGCAAGGGACTTAATAGAATACTCATCCCCTCGCTTATAGGTGATGGAAAAGGGACCTTCCCAGATAGAACCAAGATTTTCCCTTCTTGGTGTGATACAATTATGGTAATACATTACCAAGTCCAACACCTGGAAGGAAGGTAGAGAGCCCAGCGCTCATTAGCTGTTTGGCCTTCTTTAGTGACCGTCTTAGCCAAGTTGTTCATAGCCTCTGCTTGCAGTTGAATGATGTGCTGGGCTAATTGTTTCATAGCTTGTTCAGGGCTCGTTCTGGAAGTGAAGATATCCTTGGCTAGTAAGGCTGGAACTCCAGGTTCTCTTCCATACAACACACAGAAGGGAGACATCTTGAGGATGATGATAGCTGATCCAGTAAGCCATAAGGGCACTGGGTAAATAAAGATCCCAGTGTAGAGGGTCAGAGCTGGCCATCTTGCGGAGAATGGAGACCAGTGTACCATTAACTCTTTCTACGGCCCCATTTGTGGATGGGTTTAAGGTGCTGAGAAGAGTTGTTGTGCTCCTAAGGAGGTGGCGAGAAGCTTTACCACTCGGGAGGTGAAGTTTTTCCCATTGTCACATAAGAGGACTTGTGGGCACCCATGCCAGGTGAAGATATTTTGGTGTAAGAAAGTGGCCGTGGCCTTGGAAGTCTGAGCGGGAGAGCCACAGCTTCAACCCATTTGGTGAAATGATCAATACCAACCAAGATATATAGATTACCCCCAGTAGTTTGAGGGAGAGGACCTACCACATCCAAGCTCATGGTGTGGAAAGGCTGTTGAGGCGTGATTGGTTGATACTGATACCGGGTCTTGAAGCTGGATTTTTTTTTGCAGGTGAGACAGGCATCAAAACCTCAGTTATGGTTTCCATAATGCCTTCCCAGTAATACCGCTCTCTAATCCACTCATAGGTTTTTTGAGCTCGGCCATGGCCCATCATTGTGTGGGATTCCATTATTACAGGTATCCGCTCAGAGGGCTGAAGATAGGGCAACCATTTTATCCCTACTTGTTTAAAAACTTCCCATTTTCAACCTTTGTGTTGCGGGAATGGCGAGCAAGCATTTTCTGTACAGATTCATCCTCATCCACCCAAGCCTCAGGAGTCATGAGGAGGTCATGCATCCTCTGCTTCACTTTTATCCAGATGAAGGAGGGGCAGCCGCGTCAACCCATCAACATTCATATGATTTGTCCCGGCTTGGTGCTCAATGGTCATGTCATAGTGCTGGAGCTTAAGAGCCCAGCGCGCCAACCGCCCAGTGGGGTCCTTCATATTCTGCAACCACTTTAGAGAGGTGAGGTCAGTAATAACTTTTGAAGGAAGTCCCATATAAGAAGGGCAGTAATATTTCATGGCGAGTAGGACAGCAAGGCACTCTTTTTCTGTGACGCTATAGTTGCGTTCAGCCTTGGATAACATTTTGCTGAAGTATGATACGGGATGATTAATCCCATTTTCGTCCAGCTGTGCTAAAAGTAGCTCCAACAGCATAATCAGAGGCGTCTGTGAATAACACGAATGGCTTGCCATAGTCAGGGTGATGAAGGATAGGCCTTTTCTGCAATAACCCTTTCAGAGTCTCAAACGCGGCCTGTTGTTAAACACCCCACTGGAATGGAGCGTTCTTAGTCAAGAGCTGGATGAGGCTCACTGAGCTGGGCAAACTTGGGGATAAACTGATGGTAGTACCCCATCATATCCAGGAAGACTTGGATGTCACGGAGGGTTTTTGGGCTCAGGCATCTTCGCTATTACTTACGCCTTATCTTTGAGGGGCTGAATCCCTTCGTGGGATATTGTGTGCCCAAGGAAATTCAGCTTCTTCTGGAAAAACAATACACTTGGAGGGCTTCAGCTTGATGTGTGAGGCTCGCAGCCATTGGAACACTTCTTTTTAAAGTGAGTGAGATGTTCATTGAATTTTTGGAAAATACAGTGATGTTATCGAGATAGACAATCACACAACTGAGCTTGAGATCCTGGAGTATGTGGTCCATGGCCCGCTGAAAAGTGGCAGGGGCGTTGCACAACCCCTGAGGTAGCCGAGTGGGTTGGAAAAGGCCCTCGCTACAAATTAGGCACACTTCTCCTGGTCTTGAGGAGAAAGGTCCATCTGCCAGTATCCACTAGCCAAGTCCATGGCTGAAAAGTACTGGGACCCAGAGAGTTGCGCCAGGGCGTCATCAATTTAGGAATTGGATAGCTGTCCTTCTTGGTAAGGTTGTTCAGCTTTGGATAGTCCATGACAATCCTATGCCGCCATTCTTCTTTTATCAGTAGAAGAGGGGACGACCAGGGGCTTTGTGAGGGTACCAGCAGCCCGTCCAACAATTGTTTCTCCATCCGCATCTGTTGCTCCTCAACTTTTGATTTATGGTAAGGCTTGGAGCGAATAGGGCGAGCATCCCCAACGTCAATTGTGTGAGTCCAACCCTTCATGTGCCCATAGTCGGTATCAGATTAAGAAAAAATATCGCTATAGGACTCCAGTAAACTGTGAACTTTGTTAAGCTCAGAAGAAGTTAGCTCCTCAGAAATTTTGACGTTGGGCAAAGTGCATATTGTTTGATCAATGGGCAGTCCCATATCCACCATAGATCCAAGGCAGTGAATTTATTGGATGTCTTCAATAGGTAGCAGCAGGGCTTTTCCAATCTCCTGATGCTTTTGGATGATCATGTCCATACTCAGTAAGGTTCCCCAGCAGAAGGTTGATAGGGCGCTGGTAGTCAGGGTCTAAAATACCTGGTAATACCCGAGGTTCCAAAGGGCTTAGGCCATCAATGCTTGTGAGATGCAGAAGGAAGTTGCGAGGGATGTGCATGGTAACGTTGGTGTCTATCACCTTTTGCTCACCCGCTTTAATGACTATCTCATCTGCCGCATACAAGGGAATGTCTCTCTGAAGCATCCACGGAGTCAGGCAGCAATTTAGTGTTTCTTCCCGACGTGGTGTAAAATAAGGGTAAGGGCAGAAGAAAGGAACTCAACGACGCAGGTGTATTCCTTTTTCTTAGGCTTGTCATTGGTAAAGACTAGAGACCTCATAATTTAGAAGGAGAGAGTTCCTTGTTTCATATTGATGACTCCGTCATACTCAATAATGAATTGAGTGCCAATGAGTAGGTCATATGCGTTATTGTCCAATGCCACAGCTGGGGCAGCCAGCGGAGTTTCCCAATATGAATGGGAAGAGAAGAATAGGCTCCAATAGCTCGTGGTTGTTGGGCCCTGCAGTTCCAAACTCTTGAGAACAATCAAGATCAGGGGCCAACTTAATCTTTTTTATGAGCTTTGTGGAGACCACGTTCACTGGAGCACCCGTGTCAAGGATGGCTAGCACGTGCACCTTATTGATAACAACCTCTACCTTGGTTATCGTGCTATCTAAGGTAGGGATAAGGGCGAGGACCTTTTGAAATTGGAAAGTTGTGGCCAGGCGTTGAGCCATCGTGGGCCATCTGTCTTTAATTGACTGAAGGGTATGAGCCTGCGGGGTAGAGCGGATCATGGTACCAATCAACTGATCAGCATCACTTGCAGTATCAATCACCTCAGACACACACACTACCTGCTGCAAATATGTGTGTCGTGGTATCACACCTATTTCAACTCATTCAGTCCTTAACCTTTAGAGAACCTGTACTTCCATTGGCGCTCCCAACACATAATAACCTATGTCCTCCTCACCCCCTTCAGACTCGTCATCCGAGGGATTGTCAATGCACCCCAACGAATTGCTAAGAGAAGGAGGAGGAACTGGCTTACTCTTCTCGCAGGAGAGGGCTTTGTTGCTCACATCTACCTTGATTGCTTTTGCAGGGTGTATCATAGAGGTACCTTCTTTTGGGGAAGACGATGGAAGTGTAATAGGTTTGGCTTTGGCCATAGGAGCGACCATCTTGGGTAATCCCTTAACAGGAGGTTTTTTATTAGCAGCAGCCTGAGAGGAGGCTGAGGGCGATTGAAGTAGCGGCTTAGAAAACTGCTCGGCAATAGGCGGCCCAGGTGAAGGGCTAACTGAATTCTCTGGCTGAGCTTTTATACTTGAGGTGGGAGAGGAGCGCGGCCTCGTAATGGCCACTATTGGCCGGCTTCCTCACACAATGGAGGAGTATATTGGCGTGGCAACTCAACAGAGGTAGGGTTCCATAAGGATACAGCCTTAGAAGAGGCTGAAAGGGTCCAAGTTTCTTCCCACATTGGAGCTTAGAGTAAAAATTCAGGTTTGTAGAAGTCAGCCATCTCCAATAATGCTTACTTTATATCCCGTACCGATTTGAGGGAGGGCTTAACTGCAGTGATATGCATAGCTAGAGAGGGATATGGCGTCAAACTAGCCATAATAGCAGTAATAGCATCATCTAGAGGGAGCAGTTTGGCCAGCAACAACGGTTGAGCTTGGCTATAGAAACGTTCAATAAAGGAGGGGAGTGTTTCACCCTCTTGTAAACAAAGGCGCATAAAAGCCTTTTTTATCCGTTGTAAACTTGATTTGGATCCAAACTCATCAATCAACGCCTGTTTAAACTCCGCCCAGGTGGTAAGGGAGGCCATATTGGGAACCATAATCTCTTGAGCCATATGACTCAAGCAGGAAGGATACCCTGAGTTTGAAGGTCGGTCGCTCCTTCCATAGCAGATTCTTAAACATAGAGAAAGGAGGCGATACTGCCCTCACCAGGGGAGAACTTATCTCTAAACGGCGGTTTAGCCATGGGAGGAGAGGGCCCATAGGGGCCTTGAGAGGAATATTGCTCAAGCCTTTTGAGGCAAGACAAAGCACTGGCCAGTTGCTGTTCCAAGGCAGTCAGCCTTAAGTCCGTGGTATTTGACGTTTTATTCAAAAAGCTTTTTGGTGGTTTACAGGTAGCCCCTATAGTGAGCACCACTTGTTGGATTTTTGGCCTTTTTGTAGGCTCGCTGGTGCAGTATCACCTCAAATCCAACAATATCACAGGAGCTGCTTTTAAGACTTATTAAAAATAATGTAAACAGGCACTTTAATAAAATAAATAGTTTTATATGTTTTTGTGTTTTTTTATTTGGCGCTGCATGGGGCAAAAACTCAACTTTGATAATAGTGCGATAATAATAAGTGAATGATTCATAGTTCAGGCTCAGATTGCTTGGTGCTTTCTGAATTAGGAATTATGTGGTTTTGACCTATCAGTTAGTTTGAGACACACAGATAATTGTAATTTAGACTTTTTGTGCCTCAAGTTCAGATAGATTGGTGCTGTCCAAATTAGGTAATATTCAAAAGCAGCCTATTGGTTAGTTCAAGACTTGCATCACTTCAATGCGAGGGCCAGCAGGGATGTAAACGTCAGAAAAACAAAACCATTTGCAAGGGATTTAATTAATTGAACCCATTCAGAAAGGGGGAAAATCTTTTCGCCCTGAGGAGCCCCTACCCACCCTATAAAAGTGGCTGGTCATCGTGAGGGGTGTGTGAACTAAACTGACTGTGGCTGGGGAAAGAGCCTCCGAGGGTCTCCCCTGAATTCGCCACATAGTCAGTGCAATCCAATCAGTTGGACTCGTGGTATTTGCCCGAGTTTTATTTATACTAGTATTAAAGGTGTTAACCCAATTAATAGGGTTCCACCGAGAATCAACCAAGGTCTTTTGCCAATTTGGTCTTCACTTACCTTGAAACCACTCTTTTCCATACATCAGACTTGTAAATGTCCGACACTCAATTAATTAATAATAATAGAATCACCTCCCTTCAAAAAATTTTATTTTTGCCATTATCAAGCGTTTTAAGCATTATGACGCCTAGAGAGGCCATTTTGGTGCATCAACAAAGATGGCACTTCAATAATCAACTAGAGGGCTTTGAGGCCACACTCACAGCAGATGCTTGGCTCCTCTGGTGGCTGATTGGAACCCACCAGTTTAAAATCAGAGCAAACTTGGGCTCCTCAAGTCCTTAAAATTTATAGCTAAAAAGTTGTTGACCCTGTATAGTTGTTTTTACGTTAATTATATTAATGTTTTTTGGAGAGTTAGGAACCACTTTCCTAACATTTGGTTTTTGTTTTGAATTCTGAAGTTTATCTAGAAACGTATTACTAATTGCCAGGGACTTTGCATCATTCTCTTAGCTCACTGTTTACTCATATGGCTTTTTTTTCTGAATCTTTACTTTCTGCAACATCCTGAGGCCTTCTTTCCTTTAAAATGAGAATTAGTTTTGATCAATCATATGAGATTGCCCCTATTACATTTTCACATAAACCTCACCACCTCCCCACCCCCATCTTTCAGAAATTCAAATTCAATTGTTCCACCATCAGATATTCTGCCAACTTATCACCTTCAAATTCACCTACCTTGGCCACACGCCATTTACTCCTGGTCTATTATCTTTTCTCCTAATCAAGATCCATTTATTATATTTTGGCTCACCATTCTGTACTTTTTCCATCAATTGCCAATAAATCTTCATTTTTTTGGATGCACCCAATTGACCAATTATAAAACTCCCATTCTGCAACACACTAAACTCTCTAGGTTGACTAAAGGCCTGAGAAAGTCTAAAATTATGATAAAACTAATAGGTTCAGGGGCTGCAGAGAAGATTGCTGAATTGAACACACTGGATATCAAGGAGTATATAGCAAAAAGGCGCACAGAAGAATGAAGGGTGATAGATTGCATTAGCAGAGGCCACTAGGCATATAAATCATTAAATCTCTACAATTCCTGCTGAGACTATTTTAAAAGTATGCCAGATTATCAGCAAAGCTGGAAATACTCACCAGTACTACAATAAAGCGAGGATAATATCTTAAAAACAGTAATCTTTAAACAACTAAATGTATTCCCCAAGGTATTATGTCTTTATACAGGAATACCTAACTAAGTGTCTTCTTTATCTGTGCTAAATTGTGCTGTTGTAACTTCAGATTCTAAGTTCTGGTGTCCTCACGGGTGGCACTTCTGACAACACTGTTTAAGTTCTTGGGAGCACCACCTGCCTCTCAATTGGGAAGAAAATCCCTTTAGAACCAGAGAAGGTGTCAAACAAGATGCTTTCTCCATCAATAACTGAAACGGTCTAGCCATGTTGTTGATGAGAGGTGTGTGACAGCTTACCCCCAGAAGATTGTCCCATTGCCTCCTCTTCTCACCACAAAGGAGTTGGTGGAGAAGATCAAGGGGGTTTCAGGAGGAGATGGTGGCCAGAAGCCACCGCCAACAAGTTAGTTGCAGCTCCCCACCTTTCAAGAAGGCATTCACATCTAGTTTGAGTCCATTATTAAGGGTAAGTCAATGTTGAATGAGATCTACTTGTTTAAAATTAATTTTAGATCAAAATTGCCATTCTGACCTTCCCTCCTAACGCCAATGAAGGCAAGCCCGCACCAATAGGTATAAGAAAGCTAAACCATTTGATCTAGAATGTGTTTACCTTTACCTGCCCTGGCCTTAGGCGCACCCTGCCAGCTGTTGCGCAAATTGTTACTAGCTTGTTAAGCAGAATTGCTACAAAAATTTGGCAAAAATTTGATTAATCTGATCAGTCAGACCAGATTTAAATTAACATTGGTAGCAAATTAGTGTGTTAATCTGTCGTTACTAAATTAAGAAGATACTCCTAGGAATAAATTCACCTTCACTTATTCCCACATATAGTAAGCTTATAAAACAGCAGTCCACAACAGGTTCTACTGCATTTTATTTTTATTTCCTACCTTCCATCAATTTTTTAAAATAAAATCATCTGATTTTCTCAATCTCAATTAAATTAAGTAATCTGCAATAAGAATTTCCAGCTATGTGCACTATTTCTGGGATTAATTGGCAGGTGCTGGTACTGTCTCTACTCATTTTTTAACAAACCTTTTTGATGGATGTACCATTGGTATTCTGGCTATTGCTGTGGGTGGTGTATAGCATGACACAAGCACTCTACTTGAACCAATATAATTCCTCTTTAAGACTTTGTTGATCATAACTGATAACACCCCTGTCCTATGACAAGGTAAATTCCACAGAATACTATACAGAGCGCTATATGATACTCACTTCATACAGCTCCTAAAGATTTAATCTCTACTCCAGGAGCAACATATAATACTATGTAAAAATAGATATAGGGAGTAAGAATTATTCTTTAATAAAAAAGTTAGTACATCTTAAAGTACTAGGGAAGAATCAAGATGATGATGAGAGATAGGTGCATACCACATTTGAGGGATAATAAAAATTTAAGAATTTAAGAGAGGATGGTATAGTCCAGGTTTAGAGTCAGAGTAAATCATATCAATCATCTAAGGCTGAACTGAGAGCAATAATGATAACACTGTAAAGTGGTTTTCATTATCTTCCACTTAGAGGACCAACAGATGACAAGGTATAATAAGTGGCATAAGGCGATTAATGGAGCGAATAAGAGGGTAAAATTTGAGTTCAACCTAGTACATATTATCAGGATGATAATAAGTCAGGTCATTCTTCCCTATCTTATCATTCAGTTGAGAAAAAGCACAACGATTCATTTGGAATTTTGTCACTCATGAATTTAGCATTATTGAGTGAAATTGCTTAATGCCAATAAAATATATAAAGTAATAAATATTAGGCCCAGATTGATAAAGCATCAATCAATATATTATTTATAACTGATAATAAGTATTTTAGAGCCCTAAAGTTAAGGCTTCAACTATACTAGGGAAAATCTCAATAGGTGTTAACTCATACTGAGTGGCAATGCAGTATATTTTATATCATCAAGCTCCATGACATAATGGAGTAACTTCAATTCTTATCCTTCTTCACCCTCCTTTATGAGTGTAGTGATGCATTGTTTATTTTATGAGAAAAAGGATACAACCCTTGGTGAGCATGATGGTTTATGTAAAGTACATCATTCTTTATATCCAAGATTTCTATGCCACAGTTAAGATTTATCTTCTGAACCGGATTGTTTTGGTGTATACTCCCTTTCCAAGCTTAAAAGTGTTCAGCTCATTTGTCTCCCCATAGCATGTCCAGCTGGATGTGTCACAAGCGTGGGTGTATTGATTGTTCCAGCTCAAGTTCCACCCTCCTCATGGGGCTGCAGTAATGTTCTGGGGGTTAACCCTTTCTGTTGGCTCTGATGCCCCAGGTAATCAAAATGGTTCTTAATCTGTTGGTGCCTATGTTGTCTGTAGCACAACAGGAAGATGTTGAGATAACCCATATTACCGGATCAATGGTTCCTCCCCTTGAAACTAGTCCACTGGATATCCTGGTGGTCACCCCCTCCCCACCAGTTATGCCCCATGAAGTTTTAAATAAACATGATAATGATTACTTTTTTATTGACTGTTAGAATTCAGTTGGTATACCATATGTTATCTGTTGAGGCTTTCTTGGATACAGGAGCAGCTGGGAGCTTTATGAGCTTGAACCTAGCTCATGATCTGGATCTAAATCTTAACGTGGGATCTTTGATATTGGGCGCTTCTTCAGAACCTATGACGTGTTATGCGGTGATGCATCATGTCTTATTCTCTGTGCTTAAGTTTGGCTTCTGTGGCCTGTTTGCCGCGGTGCCAGATTTGTTGTTTCCAGTCATTCTTGAGGCAGGTTAGTGGCGTTTCCAACAGGTAATAATCAACCTGAATACCAACCTATTGTCATTTGAGAATCCTCACCCATGTAGCGCGTTACTGATAATTAATACATTCTACCATACTAGAGAGGTGGGCTCTATCTCTGCAACTCACTTCCCCACTAATTTACCACTCGATTTCCCTTCAAGGTAATGCAGTACAAAAACATTTTAAACGTGGAAAAAGGCAATCACTTTAAACCTCATTCTGAGTAGAATCTTACCTTCCGTTTAACATTGGATTTAATCAATACTAACTGCCCTCTGTACCCAAATATGGAGTAGGAAGATAAAGCCTTGAGGGTGTGGTAAGATGACATGCTCCAAAAGAGTTGAGTATTTCATATATCCTAACCCATCGCTTCCTCCGTAATTTTTGCTCAAATGCTGATGGTACTCTGTGCCCTTGCGTGGACTATGGCTATTTGCATAATATCACAGTGCATGATCCTTATCTTCTTTAGCTTAAACAAACTATCATCCGGGCGATTGACAAATTTGGATTTTCTCTAAGATGGTTCTCTTGAACGCCTTCAATCAAATCTAGGTAGCAGAGGGACAGGGGTGGCTTATGGCTATTTGTACTAGAAGGGACATTTTTCTGCTCCACATAATGCCTTTTGGTATTAGGAGAGTTCCCGCCATATTCCAGAATATGATTGATGACGTTCCAGGTGATTTGCGCTTCACCTCTATGGTCGCATATATCATTAATATCCTGGTGCACTCTCCCACCCCCAAGCAGTATGCAATAGACCTATAGGAGGTGCTGGATGCGCTGCAGAAGAAAGACCTTTATGTGAAGCTTTCAAATTACTGGTTTTCAGGAAAGAGGTCACATTCATGGTTAGCGTGGTCCTGAAGTGTGTATGGAATTCCAAAAGAAAAATTGAGGCCATTCTTTCATGGCCCACGCTCACCACACAGAAGCAGCTGTAAAGTTCCCTGGGCACTATTATTTTCTTGAAGTAATTCTCTCCCTCACTCTCTCAGATGGCAGCGCCTCTTCATCCCCTGACAGGGAAGAGTGTTCTCAAATGGACAGAGGCTTGACAACGCGCATTTAGGGCGATCAAGGAAGTATTAATGGCTCCTCCAGTTCTTAAGCATGCAATACATCCCAGGCTTTTATAGTGGTATGCGATGCCTCTGCAGCTGCAGTGGGAGCTGTCTTACTCCAGAAATATGATGTGGTGAAGCATCTGGTCACCTATTTTTCATGGAAGACTCCTCTTTGAAGAAATAATGGGCCATATACAAGAAGCTTGCTGCAATGTTGTGGTCAATCACACACTGGCAGTATCTTCTTCAAGGAGCATGACATGATGTGTTTTTAGGATGGACCACCAGGCCCTAATGTAAATTAGGAAGCCACAAAAATTAACGCATCATCAGGACTGGACTTTTTGCGACCTTTGCAGCTTAAACTATAAGCACTAGTTTGTGAAAGGGGTCCCAAAAACTCTCCACAAATAATTGAGTCACAACCCTTTTTAAGTCCTTGTTGGAATTTCAGTTGACCACATTATACAACCTATTTACCAATTAATTAATTTGTAGATTGGTGGTTACAATCATATATCTTGGCAGTGGTCGCTGACTAAAGAGAGTATCATTTTGAATCATCCCATATGATATTGAGCATAAATTTGATGAGAGAACAATACCAGATAGTCAAATAACTTCATTGGACAATTTAATATCTAGGTAACAGTTAACAACTAAGTATTTTCTTTTCAGGAATCATTCCCAATTGTACTAAGCAGAAATTTGATGTGGGAGCAATACTAAATAGTTAAGTTATGGGGAATTTTTCAGAGCGAATGGATAATGAGTTGCTGAAAAGTACCTAAGCATTTTAATGCTTGTGGTAAATGTTAGAATAATCATCAGCTAATACAATTGGTTTTGGGTTCTTAAATCCAATAAATTGGTCGCCAAACAGCTAAGGATTATGCTACATAATAATCAAGAAAAAAGATACCTGACGAGATTCAGCGTCTAAAACTTGAGGGTCAAACCAGTATAGGAGAGAAAATGATTCCCATCGGACAGCTGAAATGTTGTGTGGTGATTTTAATATAAAAAGCACAAATATTTCCAAATATAACTAGATTAAACTTGATAATAACCTAGTTGTTTTACATTGGTTTCATAACATTACTCTTGGGATAAGAGTGCAAGGATCATATATCCTTAGGTTGTTTTTATTAAATGTCTCCACTTGGCTCTGCGTGAAGAGCATAGGGAAAGTGTTCCCCATTAGATTAAATATATCTTCAAGAGGAAGAAGCACCTGGTTAGCGTTGGACCCTTTCCTCAACGTGGTTTTTGGGCAATCAATTATATTAGTCTTCATACTATTATTGCCCCATTTAATCAATTTTAGTCAAATCAACGAAAGTGGTCAAGGATCTTTGCAGTTGAAATCAGGACGCAGAAGCGAGCAACCATCTAGCGGCCCAGATTTTAATAGTCCTACAAAGGAAGAAGCACAGTAGTTGACAATAATAATCCACTTCCCAGTTTTTAGCCATTGCTCCTTCTTCAATTTCTGGAACTGACTGAGCTCTGAATGTGCCCTTGGTTTCTCAGGTACCGGTTGACAGACATCCTGTTTATAGGGCTGGAGCTGTTTGACCAGATGGTACTTCTGGCACACAATAGAACTCATTATTTGCTGCAGTAGGAGGATTTTATTCAGGATAGGGCTTAGATTTCTCCCCAACTTGGTGATGAGATAATCTCCACACACCATAACCCCCCAATGGTGGTGCGCTCAGGGAATAAGAAGTGCCTCAATTTGGTAAAGTGGACATTCAACTGAATGGGTATCTCTAAGTATATCCCAGCTTGGACCACAAATTTCATGACGTGCTCATGAGCAAAGTCAGATAGATCAGGTAAAAATGGTATTACCCATCCCTTTCAGCAGGCAGAGGCCCCGTGGACCTCAGTGTCAGTCAACTTTATTGTCATGCTTCCAAGTTTTAATTGTTTATCATTATTTTGATGAACGTGGACTGCATCACTAAATTTATCTCATTATCCTCTATCTGTCACAATCATCTCCAAGGATATTCCAGGCTCTTCTTTAAACAAGACTTTTCCATCTTTGGCTTACTTCAGGAGGTAGTAAGTGACTGGGGCCTCAGTTTACTGATTGTTTTTGTACTACACTTTTGGCCATCCTGAATATCAAACCATGCTGCTCCACAGCATACCATCCTCAGTATGATGGGCAGACTGAGAGGGTCAATCAGATCCTCAAGCAGTATTTTTGCTGCTACTCTTCTGCCGCTAAGGATACCTTGGCCGCTAACATTTCCATGGTGCAGTATGCGTACAATAACACTGCCACTCATCAATTGGATTTACCCCTATGAAACCACCCTGAGGTATACCCTCGTTTTCGTTGGCCCCTGCCTTTGCCCAGAAGTGCCTGCTGCCAAGGAACGTTTGTGGTAGATTATGAGTAAACATTCCCTGGTTTGGGAGCACCTGACCAAGGTTATTAGTTATTGCAAGCAGTTCACAGATTGCAAACACTTTTTGCCCATGAGATCAAGGTGTGTTACTTGGTTAAGTTGGATGTGCGCTACCTGCATATGAAGATGCCTTCAAGAAGTTTTCTTGTAAGTGCTCTGGACCTCATTTGGTAGGGGAAGTTTTAGGAAATGGAGGTTTTCAGTTAACATTGATAAACATTAAAATCAGAGTCTTGTCAACCATGCTTCCCAGTTGTCCCCTTTTAAGGGAAACCCTCAGTCGTGCCAGAGACAATCCTGGCAGAGAATTAAGAAGCAGCCTAAGTCAACGCGATTTTGTCATCATGGAAATACCCCATTTGGTGAAGTACTTATTCTTCTGGAAGAGAATCCCTTCCCATCAAAACAGCCGGGTATGAGCCAGAAGTTGCGTTCATTGCTGTGAGTTGGCGGAGGCCTTTCTTGTTGAACATCCTGAATCTCCTCTTTCTCCAGAAAGTTGCCTGCCTCCTGGCCATCAAATTGTCCAAGGTGCACAAGAACTCTGTGTTTGCTGAAGTTTTTGATTGTGGTGCAATCCCATACCAAAAAGGAAGGATATTGTTCTCCAGAGGAACGCCCCCTGGATCTCAACAGGGAAGAACATCCTTTTAGAACCAACAAGAGGCCAAAAAGGCTGCTCACCCCCTCACCAACCAGGGCAATCTAGCTCATATTGTTGAAGAGAAATGAGTGAAAGCGTATACCCTGAAGGTTGGCCCACTGTCCCCTCTTCTCACCTTAAATAAATTGTTGGAGCATATTATGGAGGTGTGTCAGGAGGTGGCGGAGGCCATAATCCACCCACAACAGAAAGGTTTCAGCTCCCCACCTTGCCAGAAGGTATTCTCATCTAGTTTGTGTCCCAATATTAAGGGCAAGTCAATACTAAATGAAATGTAATTATTCAAATTAACCTTGAATTCAAAATCGCCCCTCTAACATTCCCCCTACTGCCAATAAAGGCAAGGTTGCCCTCAACAATTTAGGCGTGCCAAACCTATTCAATTCCAAATAGAACCACCATTACATGCTCTGGCCTTAGATATGCCTTGTTGGCTGTCGCACAAATTATCACCAGATTTCTAGACAGAATCAAGTTGCAAAAGTTTTGGTAATAAATTTGATAACAATCTGATTTCTCAAATCAGATTAAAATTCACATTGGTAGCAAACTAGTGTGCCAATCCACCGGTACACAATTGAGAAGATACTCACAGGCATTAATTCACCTTCCCCTATACCCACGATTAGTGAGCTTATAAAGCAGCAGTCCACAACAGGTTCTATTGCAATTAATTTTTTTTCTACCTTCCCTCAATTTTTTATAAGATAAAATCATCTGATTTTCTCGATTTTGACTAAAATTAAGTAATGTATGTTACCATTTTCCAGCTATGTGCACCAATTCTAAGATTAACTGGCTTAATGTTGGTGCTTTCCTTACTCACTTTCCATCAAGCTTTGTGGATGGCTTTACTTGTGGGATTCTGGCTGTTTCTGTGGGTGGTAACTCATCCTGAATGGCAGTGCAGTCTTATTCATATCAGCATGATACATGACACACTATAAATAAAATTATTAAAGATGATCAAAGAACTAAGCCAATTTGCCATTGGCTTTGAAGACAAATATACATATTATCCTATAATTTCTTAAGAGCTTATACAATACCACTTTTTCTTAGCAGTTTGGACAATGATGATCTGACGCCCCTGGAATGGTACTCGTTCCAATGTGATCATTAGCTTCCCAATCACTAGGCCAGATGGCCAACGTATCCTATGATCATGTCAACAAAGTCATGGGGTCGCATCTACAGGGGTACTGTCTTTCCAATGACGCCATCAATGATGATCATCTGAGATATTCAGGTGGCATAGAAACTATGATTACATGTACGCAAATATCAACTGTAACAAGAAATTATAATAGTTAGAGTGCTTAAGAAGGTTGCAACTAAGGAAAAAATAGTTGGGATGATCTCTCATTAAATACATCTGACCATCTGCCCAAGCCATGTGTATACTAGTGTCAGGGCAAAGACTGGCATGAAAAAAATAATAGAAACCCTAGAATTAATCTTCTAGATTGATAAACATGTGGTGAAGTGAGATTAGCTAAAGTTAAAAAAAAATTTGAGTTAATTAGGTCGAAAATTGTTTACAAAACAGTAACTGCAATGAAATTAAGATAATTCCAACTGACTTTTAAGATCATATGCAAGCGTTAATTTCAGAAGCTCATAAGGAGTATAGTATTACTCCAAAAAAGCAATTGAGCCCAAGTAATATCAAAAAGCAGCCTCAGGTTGGGACCATCTAGTACTAAAAAAAAGATAAAAAAGCAGTATTAGAATATAACTAAATCATTTATGTTGCTGAGTTTCTTTGGGAAATAAATATTCTAAGATATACAAACAATATTCTAGTTGTTTATGAAATGTGTCATCAACCCTGTACACCACCCCAATTTCCAAGTAATTACCTTCAATCTTTTCCCCCTAAAATCATATCTTTAGGCAACACTTATACTAGCATACCCACCACACTTATACTTGGACGCATCTAGCGTATTTTTCATACTTAATCCATAGCTTTGGATATGCATGATCATAATTAGCTACCCCAAACGGATCTAAAATACACCAGTCTCTGATAAATTGGTAACCTATTTACCAAGCTCTACTGCCACATTTTTATCACTGGGAGCTTTGATAATCGCCTTATTGACAAAAAATTACCAATATACTGGTTCAGATATTTTCTTAAATAAAAAATAATTAAAACTTAAAAGAAATGGTAGGATTTAATTAGGTGAAGACAGTGAATGTGGACAGGCATATGCTCATGTCCTATCCTACTGATTTCTTTAAAAAACTTACCTTTAGATAAAGAAATGGATGACTTACAGTGTTGGGAGCGCATTTTAAAGCTTATCCTTAGACCTATCCTGATAATGCAAAATAATTTTTGGCAGTGGGTTCACAACTCTCTAGTGATTCATTGAGTTAGTTTATAAAGGCTCTAAAAACTAATGATAAGTTTTGTTTGGTTACAAAGCATTTAAAGGTCACTTGTTAGCTGCAGCGACCACCACTGACACAAAACGAGCATAAATTGCTTTTGATATATTTTTGACAAAAAAGCCAAGCCATTAAGGAATACATGAAAAGAACTTTGAGAACTTTTATAAGGCATATATAGATGAGGAAATGTGAGCGCTTTACATCAGACAAGGATATGAGGTCACTTAGAAAATTTGATTAGACATAATTATATCACATTACCCTTAAGAAAATGTTATTAAGGCCACCCAGGGTCTGGTAACAGGAGTTATTGGATTAGTATAATTCTGGGTTCTAAGCACCACAAGTAAGAAACCCAAAACCATCGTTTAATCATTGAAAAAATTACCCAGTCTTACCAGTACAAAGTGTGAATCTAACCATTTGAAATAAAATTTTAAAACTATGGCTTTTCTAGACAGTGGGGTCTTATTGAACTTCATCTAAGAGCTTGAAGTGAGTATGCTGGGCTTGCATTAAGAGAACTCCCCTAAAGAAATTTACCTTGGGAAGTTATGAAGAGTCTTCAGACTTACACTAACATATCATTGACTTTATCTTATAGTAAGTAAATGTAGGTTGAGATTTAAGTCTTGCGCAGATCACCTCATCCTGTAATTATTAAATATACTTGTTGGACAAAGTATGAACTACATTAAAATTATGTAAAGAACTCTATCACAAATAAACTGAAGGATAAGATTATTGAATGTGCGTTAGAAGGTTATAAAGGTCTGGAAATATCTTCAGAAGTTGTTTAATTTGGCCCATTGGAGCCCGTAAGAGAAAAATTTCTAATTATCACTCAAAATATGCTTCACTATTTGGAGATGAGGAGGCCAAGCAACTACCTGCCATTGTACCCTCTGACCATGCTATTGATTTACTAAAAGGGAAGCATCCCACCCATGGACTGTTTAAAGTTTCAATCAGAGTTAACAAGTTTTCCTGTGAGAGAACCTGGAAGTTATGCTTGAGAAGAAGTTATATGGCTGTCCTTCTCTCCCTTTTCATCGCCCTTGTTGTTTGTTAGTAAGAAGGATGGGTGACTACAGCCATCTGTAAACTACCAGAAATTTATAATATAATTATAAAGAACCATTACCCCTTATCTGATGCTAATCACTTGATTGACTAGCTGTTTGGTGCTATGATATGTCTTTAGTTTACTTGAAGGATGCATTTAACCAGATATGTATAAAAATGTGATTAATGTAGACTACATTTAAGAAGTGATTTGGTTTATTTATATATCTGATATCATTTGGGCTGTGCAATCTACCTAGAACATCCCAACAGATGATTATTATGGTGCTGGGTGGCTACATGGACCATTTATGTGCAGCCTACATTGGTGATAAATTAATTTACAGCAAGACTTAGGAGAAAAAATTACTGCACTTGAACTTGGTCTTTAAGAAGTTTGGAATGTACAACTTTCATGTGAAGCTATCAAATTGTGAGTTTGCTCATAAGGACGTTTTCCCCTAGACTATGTTGTGGATGATAATGGTCTTACCATGGTGCTTAGAAAGATAGTGGCAATCACGTTGTGGTCAACGCTTAACTTCTGGAAAGAGATCTGTAGTTTTTTTTTGAGATTATAAAACTTTTGTCGTAGATTTATCAAGGATTTTTCCACCATTGCGTTACTTCTTATATGCCTCACCTCAGATTCTTTGCCTTTCAAGTGGAACTCAGCGGCCAAAAATTCTTTTTCTTTCCTCAATTACGTGTTAATTTCAAACCCTGTGTTAGCTATTCCTGAATATGAGAAGCCTTTTATATTAAAATTGACGCTTCTAGCTCTACGATTGGATGTCATGTTGTAGGAGGGGGATGGTAGTAGGCTGCTCACCATCCTACTATTTTATAAAGCCCTTCCCCTGTGTATGTAACTATATTATCTATTACAAGGAGATGTTGGCTAATATTCAAGCGTTGAAGCATTGGCATTGGTATCTGTGTGTGTAAGTCCAGGGGAAAGTCCCCTGTGTGTTGACCAGGCCCTCTTCCTGTTTCCAAACAAAAAGGCTCTAAAGAGGGTGGCTGTTCCTCTCATCACCCAGGGCGATCTCGCCCACATGGTAGACAAGCGCTGGGTAACAGCCCTCCCTCTTCAGGTCCCTCCCCCGGTGCCCACATTCTCCTCTCCAGAACTGGTATGCCTGATTGGGGAAATTTGCACCAAAAATTGCCAAAAATTAAGTCAATCAGTCTGAAAACAAGTGGAAATGAGCCCGATGATCAGGGTCCACATAGTCAAAAAGGAATGAAGTTTGACTCATCAGCTGGAATTACCAACGGTTTCAATTCAGTCAACACTTTAATCACTAAAATTAACCCCCTCCCAAAATCGTCAGGTTTGATCCCCAATGTGCAGGTAGCAGCATCAAACATCATCAGCGATAGTATGAAGCTCTCTTCCAGCCAATCAAGTGTTGTGGCTGATGCAACACTTTTAACCAAACAAATGGCCCAGCGACAGGACATGTGAGGGTTGGGCATCCTGAACCCATTCCTAACTATATGGGACCACCCCTACATGGGGTGGCCTTGGGGATTACCGTTGCTCATTGGGCTAGATGCTGTCACACCAACTGTTGTAAACTCAGTCAAGTCTTAGTTTGGACGTTTGAGGTTGAACTGACAGCGACTTGGCCTGCCGCCAAAAACTTTGATGCCAGTTCCCAGTGAACTTATCTGTACCCATTCCCAAATAATTCGCCAGTTAGGTCAAACTTGAGGGGCCCAACCCTGGCTTGTTTCCTCTCCAATTGAACACTAATTAATCAGTCATATCACACTGAGATTGTTGGTCAATTTTTTCTTTCCTATATTTACCATTAAAAACCTTTCCTAAAAATTATTTTTTATGTTGAGAAATAAACCACCTTTTCTGCTGACCCTCACACACCCCTCGGGGTTAATGGCCATGCTCATCTGGTATTTTATTATGTGCCTGTATGAGATCTTGGCTCACCGGCAGTTATTGGTGAAATTCCTTTCTGGTTCCATATCTGTCATATCAGCAGCAGTGCCTTTGGCATTCTGGTTTGCCATTTTGAGTGCTCTGGCACCTGGGCTGGCATCTTGGTCTAATTCTTACTTGCTATTTGCCTGACAGTGTGAGGCTAAGCGCCTGTGGGGATTAAGACAGATCAGAAAATCCTAAATATTTCTTAATCCTGTGACAGCTAAACCAGTGCAAACCAGATGGTCCCTTACTCTGACATACTATAACTTGGATATTGGTTGAAACATGGGAATTTAACGTGGCTCCTGATTCCCTGAGCCATCGTTATAACATGATACCTGCCAACGAAGAGATTTCTGCATTCAAAGCACAGGTTCTACTTAAGACCAAGGACCCTAATGAACTACTTTCCCATTTATACTAGTTTTCAAAGAAAATGTTGATTTTTCAGGTTCAGAATTCTGACGAAATTTCTCAAGAAGTACGATATAACCTAGCAAGAACCTGGACAGTGCATAGTATAAGAAGGGATACTCTTTAAATGGCCAAATGAAATATTGGAAATGTTGTATGTTTGTTCCATAAGTTCCAAAGCGGTTAGAAAATCAAGATCATAACAATGCGTCTATGGTTGAATATTGAAGGATTAATATGGTGCACCTCATTTAACTTACCTTCAGTGGCCTGGCCTGATTAGTGATGTAGCAAAATACTTAGCTAGTTGTGAAAAATGTGTATGGACCAATGATCAAATTAGTCATCCTGAGGGCTAGATAGAGCCACTAAATGTTACACAATAGCTTGGGGACTGTTATTTAGAGATTTCATTGTAGAGTTAAATTTCTCCCAGGGTTTTAATGCAATCATGATAGTTGTTGATCAGTTCTCCAAAATGGTATACTTTATCCTTACAACTACAAGTGTTATTGTAAGAGAGAAAGCCCAGTTTCTTATGATGTGTGTTTTCCTCCAACATGGCATTCTCAGAGAGGATTACTTAGAATGAGGCTCTCAGTTTAGATCACACTTTATAATGCAACTTCTCTCAGACATCAGAATTTAATTATTTTTATCTAAAAATACCATCCTCATACTGATAAACAAACTGATAAAGTCAAGCAGGTTCTGGAGAAGTACCTAATATGTTATACAAATGTGGAGTAAGATAATTGGGTTAATTTATTTCCAATAGCAAAGTTTTTGCTAAAACAACCTTGACAACATCTCTACTGGGATGTCATCTTTCAAAGCAAAATATAAACATGATGTTCATTAGGAAGCATTGCCTACCATGGAAGCAGATAATTTAATGGTAAGGGATTTTTAAAATAATACATTGGACACATGTACTATGCATGAAATACTTGTGGAGAGCTTTACAACTATACAAGGACTTTTCAGACAAGAAGAGGAAACCTCTGTAATGGCTAAAAAATCTCAGTGTGGTATATTTGTACCAAGGTCGACCCACCTTATATACTTAAAGAACAGGAAACCTAGAAGTAGTTTTTTATTTGATAGTGAGGTCTATCTGGATGCGCGGAATAAATTTCCTATATGTACATGTCACAAGCTTGCCCATCAATGTGTGAGTTCTTGCAAGGTGACAGAAGTTTTATATAAGTCAGTTTATCAGATTGGCCTACCTGAAGGATGGAAAATCCATGACGTGTTATCCATTACCTTCTTTTCAAAAAATGTATAATCCCCTAACCCATAGGAAGGTCAGAGACCCTGAACCCTCTTTTATAAAGGCTTTATCTTGAATATAAGCAGCAGACATTACAATAAGATGCACTTACTGTGGGAATTTGCAGCTCCTGGTCAAGCGTTGGGTACCCAGAAGAAGAAAGCACTTTGGAGCTAATAGAGAACCTAAAGAACGTGAGTAAGCCGTCAAGAAAATGGCAGAAGTAGTTCTCTTTGGTAGCTTTGATCCTGGTAGGTATAATGTTAAGGCAAATCCTGACATTAGAAATATGTAAAAACCCACAAAACTTAATCTTTCATATGTTAGACTATACAATGAAGGAAGATTAGCTAGAAATATAAAAATTATGTGGCAATTTTCAGTTGATTAATTAATCACAAAAAAATAACTGCAAATGAACTGAAATAGTCCCTGCTAATTTATAAAAATCATGCGCAAGCAATAATTTCAGATGCTCAGAAGAAGAATAGTATTACTTCTAAAAACCATTAAAGCCTAACATAGTCCATGAAGTGGAATGGAATATATTCTAAAGCATTATATATTAAGTTAATGGGTTAAAATAATATACTATAGTATGCAAACATCATTTAATTTATTTACTAAATTGTTATTAATTATGATCTACCACAAAAACTTCAAAAAAATCTTTTACACTATTTCCTATATATAATCATATCTGTGGGAAACTCTCATACCAGTATACCCACCATTTCTTATAACTAGATGCATCTAGTGTCCTTGTTATATTGGATCCAAAAAACTTGGTTAAACTAGCTCATGGTTAGCTACCTCCAACCTAGGTCAGCGGTGCCCTCAATTCCTGACAGCTATCCTGGCATACTATTAGAATGAATAGACTAGTTTCATGTAAACGCAACAACACAACATTTAGATATTAGTAGAACAAATGAGTGATATTTTTGGTAAGTCCATACCATCGTCTTACATAATCAACTTTAGACAATTGAGGTTAAACAAACAATGAACTAACTAAAATACATCTGAAGAGCATTTTTGGCATTTATCATTGGCAATTAATGGGTCATTATGGAGTCTCAACACAATGGGAGCGGACATGAATTACCACTTTGTCCAGGTTGAAGAGTACCAAGAAAAGATGGGGAGTGACATACAATTGCAAAAATAGAGGACTAGGAAGCCCATAACCAGAATGGTTGCAAAATATGTCAATCAGACAAAGAGATAAAATTTCAGCTTGGGAAATTCTTTGGAGTTGTAATAGACAAAAACAGTCATTTCTAGGACCTTGAATAGAGATTGAACGAGTCAACATAGGCTTGGTGACCATGGTAGGGGCTTAGATGAAGCTGTACGACTTTCCTATAACTTTATCTAATTGGCTTTCTTAATGATCAGGTACAAAAAATGATGGAAAAATAGCAGCCCTTATTGAAACCTCTGCATTAGAGCCAGGATTGGTACAATATAGTACAATCTATTTAGTTTGATCACACTTTGAAGTCTGAATGCTGTTACCTCTCTGAAATGTTGGACCAGTTACAGAACAAAATCAGCATAAATCTCTGAATAATTCAATTATGAAAAATCTTCCAGGAGATCAAAAGTTATATTATGGATGCACAAAAATTTAGTCTAATAGGATCTAAATTGGTAGATACAAAGAGCCAGTTGATTAGGATATCCCAGTTGTCCTAACTTTGCTACCTACCCCTTACTAACAAACACAAACTGCTATTCTGGACACCCCAACTCACAATAAACCAACGTTTTTAGTAAATGGGAAGTTTATGCCGGCCTTCACAATGCATCTGTCAGGTCATTAGTCTTGTTATCACATCAATCTTAGCCCTATAATTAGCATATTATGACATAGTGCCTGGACCAAGAGCACCCAGTCAATCAGACAAGGATATCAGCAATTACCATACAGCCTAATCCACTTTTAAAGTTCAGGAGAAGGAGAATACACATATCTTATTGTTGTTATATAAGATCAGTATGTTTGAAGCAAAGGAGAAGGTTAAGATGGCAAATATAATCAACTTTCTGGACCAGAGAATTAAGAACTGGTGATATTTAAAACATGCATGATCAGCCTGACCATCCAAAATTTTGAAAGAAATCTTAGTAAAGGAGTTGGGAGGAGCGGAGATGATGACTAAAAGGAAGTTGGCTTTCCTCAATATTTCCTATAAAAATGATTAGCAAATTAAGTATTTTGTTTACCACTTCTACCTTAAAGTCAAGTGTTAAACAGCGCAAAAGTTTTTAATAAATTTGATGCCCAGATAGCCCTACCCCACATGTGAGCCCAATAAAATTGTAACTGGATATACTACCATATTAAATTAGGAACACAATGTGTCACAAATGGTGACCTACCTCCAGAACACTGACACCTTTTTAATTCATTTAACATAGGGTATTGTAAGAGTTATGACAAAAGAAACAACCATTAATAACAAGAAATTGATTTAAACTAAGCAAATGCTCCCAGGACTGCGAAACTAACGCACGCTATATTACATTCAACCTATGTGGCATTAAGGGACATTATGCCATTAAGTCAACTCTGAAGGGCGCAAGCCCATATCCATCATTTAGGTTCTATGGGGGCTGTTTATTATTATGGTTAAATGAAATAATTGTGGGGCAGATTCCACTATTAAGGCTGGGCGTTAAGGGGCCAAGGAAATCAATATAGTAAACTTGACTGACCTGAAGCACACACTGGACAAATGTTGGGTAAGGGCAATATATGCTAATATTGGTTCTAGTAGTGCTCATGATGGTCACAATAGCGTTACATCCTTGTCTCTGAAATGCATCAGTTAGTTTTTAAATTATGATGGGACGTTATGCTTGCTTGTAAAATGGGGCTTCAAGTCCCATTTTGTTTACCATATTGCAAAATCTGGAAGATCCAATTGCAGTCAATTACCTGAGTGAAATCTTATTTGATTTATGGTACAACAATGTATGGTAGTTTTAATTTACTGGTTGTATTGGGTGCAGTGCCTTTCCAAAAGGAAAATGATACACAATTAGATAGATGTCATAGATTGAGATCGACATTCTTTGTTGTTCAACTTGATTAAATAAACTACGTTCATTTTAGCTTATCAGATGGTCACTTGGTTTAACCTTTTTGCTGACCTCCTGAAGGAGGTCTCTAAGAATATAGGTCATTTTATTTTGTCTTACTGTAACTATGGATTCTATTTCTTTTGGAAATATGGACCCCTTCAAATCCAAGCCCAAAACCCCAATACTGATCTGTACTTGGTTTGGTCTCTGTCATGTCAATGACAAATAAAGTTTGGAATGGCACGCCAGTCAGGATGAAAAAGAACCCAAAAGGCAAGCCAGAATACCAGGGGCATTGCCACACAAATGATGTTAAATTTTCTGAGAGATAGCTAACAAAAGAGTGCTGATGGGCCACAAATAAAATGAACAATCTGGCGAAGAACCATGCTGTTGCAGCTTCAAGGCCAATGGGCCTGGGCGTAGGGAGTTGCAAGATCAGGAAAAAATTAGTAGAGGCCTTGACATGAGAAATGCAATTGACCACAAAACCAGCAAAAAGTTAACAATATGACTAGGATGACCCAGTTAATACAAGGCGCGTAGGACCACATTTTAGATGTCATGGGTGTACGGATCAGGAGGCACCTGATCCATACATTGGCTTGGATTGGGTGGGGTTCAATCCAAATGTGGCCATGATTCAATGGGCGTCAAATTTGGTAAGTTCGGAACTGGGTGAAATCACCATCTAAACCTGAATAAAACCTGCGGAATGATGATGAGCTTATGCGGGGTGTGGTTGGTGATCTGATGGGATGGTGAACCTTCACTAATGATGTGGTTAGGACTTGGAATAGTCTAATCAAAAAATAAGATTATTTTATTTTTGCAGTTGCACTATTTAGGGGAAGATGGGGCAGCCCTGAAGGGCAGTAGTGTCTTCTACAAGGAAAAATGAAAGTCAGAATATAGAATAATTTCTAGCTCAGATAACATCAATTTTATTTTAGTAAATAACTGGATCAGATCAAAGTCATGAGCTCCACTAGTGAGCTCAGTGTGGCATTGGCGTCGTTTTCTGCCCTTTCCTGGTCCCAGACCCTGCTACTGATGTGCAGTGCCATGGGAACAGTGGTACAAGAATATATGGCAACAACGAGACATGGCGGCCAGGTTCAGGGGATGGGCCTCTGAAGGCCTGTATTTAGTATGGTCAGTAACATGGCTTTTACTGCCAATACATTTGTTACATATTGGCGTGAACATGCCTGTTACATTAGACACAACTCAAATAATTTCTTGTCAGTTTTGTGGGGTCCCCAAGAAGAGGTGGTGGCCCCAGGAGGGAAGGAATGGTACCACCATGTGTTAATTGTGGTGATGGTGAGCTCACTTACGTTTGTGATAAGAGAAGTGATTCAAGTGTGTGGTGCGAGACCCATTTGGATGGAGGAACACCAGGGAGGTTCTTAATCCCCAAAAAATTGGACTGCGTTGCCCATGGATGCATTGGAGATAATCCACCAAGTGGTGCCATGGATTTGTTTTCAGGCATGGTTAGCTCAAGAAACGGGTGGGGAGACCCCTTTCTCATTGCAGATCGCACAAAATTGTGGAGGAACTACCCCCAGAACTTTCTGGGTGGGTGCAAGAGTTAGTTGAAGATCAAAGACGCCTGCCCAGATCTATGGATGAGTGTGTAGACTGGATTGGCCAGGTGGCCTGTTTTGATGTGGCGCAGGATGCTGGCGTGGTCAGCTTTGTTGATGGTATCCCAAAGCCAAGGATCAGTGGAAGAATATGGGCAAATCTTTCGCCCATTGGCGAAGGCAGTGAGGGTCTCAGATTCACAATCATCGTGAATGTTCAGATAAGGGCTGCAAGTGGGTATGTTGGCCGCCATGGTGGCTGCTAAAGTGCAGGGTTTGTTGGCGTAAGAAATTGAGTTGGCGGTGCAAGTGGAGAAACAGTTGGCATTAGCACAACTGGCAAGAGGATTCGATTTCCCCAGTAAGAGTCCAGTCGCCCGTTGTACCCATTAGAGGACGAGGAGGCTAGCGAGGTTCTCCTCATAACTTCATGAATACCCATGGGGGATCCTGCCAGGGGAGCGGTGAGGAGTCAGGAAGAACAGGCCAGGGACCTGGACAAAGCCATAGTCCCTGACCCACCTTACCTGCAAGTTTGTAATCAAAAAATGCTTCTAACATTAAACCTTCCTCTTCCCTTTATCCCAGGTTATTTATTCCAGTGGAGTTATCCTCACATGCTCGGACAGAGAAGGTACTAGCCCTGATGGATACAGGGGCTGAAGAATATTATGTGGAGTTCGCTTCAGCAGAACAGTTGAAGTTGGAGATGAGAAGGGGTCCTGAGGTGGTGTTTGCTGATGTGTCGAGAAGAGCCCCATCATGGGTTCTGGAGCCCTTGATTTTCATTTGGAAGAACCCCTTTTGGTTAAAGGAAGGTTTCTGTGCAATTCAGAATCTATCCCACCCTGTGGTGTTGGGGATGCAATGGTGGCATTGCTTCCAGCCATGGATTGATCTTTGACACAAGACAATTACCTTGTTGCCGCAAAATTGGCCTCAGATGATGTGGAAAATGGAGGTGGGGGGTGACATCCCAAGCGGATGCAGGAGATTAGGGGGATGCAGGAGGTAGAGCTACCACCCAAATACAGTGACTTCATTGAGGTATTTGGTCCCATTGGTAGTTCACCTTTTTCCCCTACAGGCTCTTTCATGTTTTTGTTTTGATTCAAGGAGGTTTGGAGCTTCCCAGGGGATGCCCAGTCTATTCTATCAATGAACGGGCCAGGGAAGCATTAGAGAGCCATGTGGAGTCAATGTTGAACAAGGGTTTGATCAAGCCCTCCATGTCTCCAGTGGTGTCTCCTGTGTTTTTAGTACTGAAAGTGAGTGGCGATTTACGCCCATGTGTGAGTTTCCAACTTTTAAACGCAGTCATGGAGCCGGGACTGTATCCAATGCCCCTGTTGGAGGACACTCTTCTGATGCTCAATGGATGTATGATATTTACAAAGCTTGACCTTGCGTAAGCCTTTAATCAGATACTGGTACAACTGGAGCACCAGCAATACACGACGTTCAAGTGCCACCTAGGGGTGTACCAATATTGTGTAATGCCATTTGCACTGAAGAATGCCCCAGCAGTGTTCCAGAGGATGATTGACCATGTCCTTGGAGGTATGATCAGTCAATGCTGTGCCGCCTATATGGATGATATTCTAGTATTCTCGTGGTCCAATGAGGAAAATTTATGAGATGTCTGGGAAGATTTGGCGGCGATCAGATGTGTGGGCTTAAGGTTAAAGCCTTACAAGTGCAAGTTCAACATAAGCTCAGTAACATCTCTCAGCAACGTGATGTTTCAGAATAGATTGGGTGTGTCCAGATAAGCTCTGGGCGGTGCGGGCATGGAGAGCCCCCATGGATCAGACAGGGGTGCGAAGTTTTTTAGGAACATTGAACTTCCTTTGTTGATTTGTGAAAGATCTTTCCCAGATGGCCTTACCGCTCATGTGCCTGACCCAAGGTGTTCTGTTCATATGCGGAAAGGAAGAGGCACAGGCCTTTGAATTACTGAAGGGTAAGTTACTTACCACACCTGTATTGGCTCATCCGGATCCTGGAAAACCCTTTGTTTTTGAGACGGATGCTTTGATTTATGCTTGGGAGCAGTGTTGCTCCAGGAGGGGGAAGACGGGTTGGAGCATCCCATGTGTTACTTCAGCCATAAGTTGCTCCTCGCAGAAACAAACTATCTAATATATGATAAGGAGTTGTTGGCGGTAATGGCGGCCTTGTGTGAGTGGCAACGTCACCTGTTCTACACATGGCACCCTTTCATTATCTGGACGGACACAAAGCCTTGGAGTACTATTGTGAACCCGGGAAGATGAACCAGTGACAGGACAGATAGCATGTGGAGCTGGTCCACTATGATTTCCAGTAGAGTACAGTCCTGGAGCTTTGAATGTCCTGGCAGATTGGCTGAGTTGATATGGGGCTTTTGCGTATGGGAAGGAGGAATTGGAGGAACTCAAACACCACAACAATGTTCCAACTGGACCAATTCACAATGATTAAAGATAGTGAAAGTGAGTTGAGGGAAGGAAGTGCGCCAGAAGCAGAGGAGTGCAGAATTCACCCAGAGGTTGATATCCGAGATGATGGAGGGTCAGCCGCACTGGTACCATGTGGATTTCATGAAGAGGATTGGGGTGTTATACCACAAGTCGCGTGTATGGGTATCTAACCCATCATTATGATGGGAGGTAATCCGGGCTTCTCATGACCATCAGCTGGTGGGCCACCCAGGAGTAGGGAAGATGATGGAATTGGTACAGCGGGAGTATTTGTGGCTGGGTCTTTGTAAGGATGTCCAGAAGTATGTGCGGAAGTGTTTGGTTTGTGAAAGGTCAAAGCCATCAAGGAAATCACCATTGGGTAATTTGAATCCGCTGCCAATACTGCAAGCCCCTTGGAGTTTGGTTAGCATCAATTTCATAGTGGGACTTCTAAGGGTGAAGGGGAAGGACGCGATTATAATGGTCGTAGATATAATTACAAAATACGCTGAGCTTTTCCCATGTACTGGGAGTTTTTTGGCGAAGGATACAGCAAGGGTATTCATCGATGAGGTGTTCTCCCAACATGTATTACCTGAGGAGATCATTTTGGACTGGGGCCCACAATTCGTCTTAAAATTTCTGGTCAAGTTTACTTGGAAATTTGGAGATTAGGTCAGGTTGGTCCTCAGTGTACCATCCTTAATCCAATGGACAAATGGCTAGGGTGAACCAGATACTCAAACAGTATCTTCAGAGTTACATGTTCAATTGGCAGAATTACTGTGTTTTGTGGGTCTGGATGGCCCAGTTTGCATACAACAACCACTCTCAATCCTCAACAGGAATGTCGCCGTTTTTAAAAATCATGGACTCAACCCTAGATTGAACGGAGTATCAGTGGGCGGCGTATTTCAGGGGTGGATGAGATGCTACATACTATGTCAGATGTCAGAAAGAAGCTATTAGGGAACTTGGAGCAGGCAATATCTCAGCAGAAGCGACAGGCAGATCATCAAAGGGCGCCGGATCCAGTTCTGTCTGGGGACTTGGTTTTGGTGGCAGCCAAGAACTATGTTGTGCCAGTCAATAGTCGTAAGTTAGGCCCAACGTTTCTGGGACTGTACCAGATCATCTGAGCCATCAATTGGGTTGCCTTTGAGTTGAGTCTGCCAGTAGGTTCCAGAGCCCATCCAGTGATCCATGCTTCCCAGCTACAGGCGTTTGGGGGTGAGGGGCCAGAGCTTCCAGGACCGTTGAATCCTAGAGAGGGGAGATGCCAGAATATGAGGTGGAGCGGATACTGGATGCCAAGTGGGTGAGAGACCAGCAGCAACTGCTGGTGAAGTGGAAGGGCTATCTGGTGGAGGAGGCGACGTGACAAATGATGGAGGACTGTGCGCAATGCCCAGAGAAGGTCTGGGAGTTCTGGTCTTCACAGGGGGGTGATGTAATGGATCAGGAGGCATCTGATCTGTACATTGGCTTGGATCATGTGGGGTTCGATCTGAATGTGGCCCTGATTCAATGGGTGTCAAATTTGGTAAGTTCAGAACTGGGTGAAATCACCATCCCAAACTAAAAATAAAATCTGCGGAATGATGATGAGCTTATGTGGGGCATGGTTGATGATCTGATGGGATGGCAAATCTTCACTAATGATGTGGTGGTCAGGACTTGAAAGAGTCTAATAAAAATAAGTTTATTTTATTTTTGCAGTTGCACTATTTAGGGGAAGATGGGGCAGCCCTGAAGGGCAGTTGTGTCTTCTACAGAGAAAAATGAAAGTCAGAATATAGAATAATTGCTAGCTCAGATAACATCAATTTTATTTAGTAAAATAATTAGATCAGATCAAAGTCATGAGCTCCACTAGTGAGATCAGTGTGGCATTGGCGTCATTCTCGGCCCTTTCCTGGTCCCAGACCCTGCTACTGATGTGCAGTGTCATGGGAACAGTGGTACAAGGATACATGGCAACACGAGACATGGGAGTCAGATCAGGGGATGGGCCTCCGCAGGCCTGTACCTAGTATGATCAGTAACATGGCTATTACTGCCTAATTCATTTGTTGCATATTGGTGCAAAACCGCCCATTACAATGGGGTCGGCAAGAAGAAATTAAACTTAATTTAATAATTTCAGGTACAGGGAGATTTTTAATAAACTTATAATTAAGAGAATCAATCATCCATTTTCTTAATGTTTTACAACTGTTTAAATGGTATATTTGATTTTGGGGAATAGCTTAGGAAAACGTGGGATCAAGTACTTGAGTTTGATCTAACCTGGCAAACTTTGGGAGATGGGGGAGGGAGAAAAATGAATTATATTTGAATTGTCTTTGAAATTATTGGTGGTAGGCTGAGTCACTGTCAGTTTGTCCACAAATGCCCAAGTTGAAGATTTTCTGTGGTTCCACTGACTAAAGTGATGGCATCTTGCCTGATGGGCATTGGGAACCACCCAAGGCCACCCCACATAGGGGTGTTCCCATGAGGTTGGGAACAAGTTCAGGGAGCCCAACCTGCCTACACCTGGTTGCTTTGACATCCATTTGACCAAGCAGGAATTATTGGACAAAGATTCTGATGTGTCTGTGACAAGTTTTAAACTGTGGACTGCATTTGATAATGGACTGATGCCATTGGCTAGCTTTGATGAAGATTTGACTCTTGACACTTCATTATCTAAAAGTACGCACCCATCAGGATTTGTTGCCAAGGGTTTGGGGCTCTAAGGCTTTGATGCTAAAGAATTTTTGCCCTTGAACTTATTCAAATATTTCATTCCAATAAAATGCCAACTCTAATAACTCAAACAAATTTCCTTGATTCGCCATAATAATTCAGCTTAAGTCAATACTGGGATGGGTAGCAGGGTCCTTAAAGGGTAAGCTGCTACCCAATGCTCGTCCACCTTATGGGAGAGGCTGCCCTGGGAGACAAGAGAGAAAACTTGCCTTCTAAGCCCCTTTTTTGATGGGAATAGGAATGCCACCAAGTCTAAGAAGAGGGAGTGCTCCCCCAGACTTACATAAACCTTTTAAAAATTATCAAAGAAGCCTGAACAGAGGTATCTAAACCTTATGCAAAGCAGATTATTGATCTGGGTTTAGACCTCCAACCTGGATGTTCAATTAAACTACCTTCACTCCACAACTTACAAGTAGCCACCTTAATGAAGACCTTGCAGATAACTTTCTATATATCTGCTCAATTCTGATATCACATCTGGAATAGGCAGCAATTACATGATTAACACAATAAATACCTCTGAAATTAATCTGATGTATACATATGGGTATAACAGTAAACATGTTCTGAGTTTGGTCCATCATTGATAGTGGAGCACCTATCAATATGGTCAGCAAAAAACTGATTAAAAAGTTGAAATGCACCCAATGTTGCCCACTATTAGGAATATAGCACAGCAGGTGCGCATACAACTAAATTGTTTGGTACATACAGTACCTTCCCTCTAAGTTTTTGTAAGAATCCTGGATGCCCCCATATAATTGAATTAGTTGATTACCCCTTTCAATCTATGAAGGGGGAACGTTTTCAAGCCCTTCCATTAGAACGATTGTTGCATTTAGGGCACACCCTCAATGTGTGGTAGGTTTCTGCTGAGGCTCCTCAACTTGATGTCACAATAAGTTAAGGAACGATGAGGGTGATTTCATTGTGAAATCTGATTCAGCTGAAGCCTATGTAATAAAGATTGCAACAATATGAAATGAATCTGGGCATAATTGGGTGGATCAAGGCCAAAGTACCTACAGGAAATCAGCCCCAAAACTGATATGACAGTTATCCCCCAAAGGAAAGAAAAATTTTGTTAAGAATATATAAGGTACGCTGGAATGCTGGAACCCCAATGGAAATGAAAAATTTAGCAACAAGAGTTGCAAATTGAGATACTTACAATGTGCAAGCCAAGTCATGATTCAAAAGTCCCAGAATTTTAGGAAGGTTCACGCGTCCAGTTGTAATAAATTTTCTTAAGTCCCCACCCCTCACTTCCCTTCAATTATAAAAACCCAGTGCTCTGCTGATGACAGAGTGCCAGGGTATTTTGTACTAACCTTAAAGAAACCTTATCTCGACAAATTCTTTAAACAATTTATAAGATTTCAACAATTCTGGTAATTCTTAATGAACTATACCAACTGATAGAGGGTACATACTCATTTTTGTAAGGAATGATGGTGGCTGTCACATTAAGTATCTTTGATACTGCCTTTCTCAGTGTGGAAACCCTCAGAAGTCATACCCTACAAATTTTGTAAGATGCTCCAATGTAACAAAATGACTATCAAGAATCTCAAAGTAAACGCAATGACCTAATAGTCAATATAATCAGTCCAAACTATGAAGAAAATGGGAATGCTGAATTGACAGTTGCATCTCAGAGATATTCTGCTGTAATTAAATCCATCAAAATGATTGCCACTCCCCAGTAAAAGTACACACTCAAAACATTGGGAGTATGGCCTGAAAATAACTCAAGGAGAGCTTATGAACCCATTATTTATTCCAGTTAGCCCCAATCATATGGGAAATGGGAACAACAATTTGTTAGATGCTACTTGAAGAGAAATGGTGGGGATCAAACCCAATGAGACCCTTGTTGACACCCGTTATCAGGTTTGTAGTCAGCCAAGTTGGGAATCCTACCTTAATGGAAAACACCAATGGATGGCACAATCTACTCCCACCAACATTGGCAGTTCACCTCCATACTTGAAGCATGGTCACATTCACTTATTGCAATCAATTTACTAGTTGGAGAAGGTATGATGTTCATAGACCAGTATTTTATGCACTTGTACCCATATGTTTCTTTTTTTATATCATCATAACAGCGATGCCTTGTGGGCTATATATTTTTTCATGGGTATTGAAGTACTTCTTGATAGAAGCCTAGTCTTTCTTTGTAACGTCAATTGTCTGACATAATAACCCATCCAATCAACACTGCTGTAATATCTTTGGCCCAGGATTTTCTGAATCTGGGTTCGTCAACAGCCAAACAGAGCTTATATGGCCTCATGCGCGCCCTTCTAACCTGCTGATCATGGGTGGCGTTAATCAAGGCCATCAAGCAAATACTGCTCATTTGATAAACGCAGCCCATTTCACCCCCTCAAGTGCTCAAACGTGCAACATAAAGGTAATAGGGCCTGCCTCATGTCCCTCTGATAAAGTGGCCCGCCAGATGTTGGAAGATCTGAAGGAGCTCAAATTTCAAGCAACTTTAAATGGAACCATGGAAGCCTCAGAGGACCAAAAATTTTTGGCACTATTAGACGCCTTGGACAGCAAGGCCAAAACCTAGGCCTACATCCTCTTGTACCAAAATTTATATCTGGGGGAGTCAACTTCCTCATTATTTACAATAGTCTCATCCATGGTGTCCACGCCATTATCAAGGCCACAATTCTTGTAACAGTTATTCCAACAACGAGGAATGCCCCAAACTTGGAAAACCATATTAGGGACTACCACTTTGCTTTTCTTTCTCATAACAATAACTTTAGTTACTACAATTCTATTTGAACAGAAAATTTGGATAATCACACACAGGAGAGATGGGAGACTTTATCAACAAAAATAATACAACATGGGCAAGCGTCGCGGCGAGCGGTGCACTTAATGGTGCAACTAAGGGCAAGAAACGCCCTGGAGAGGGACCAGGAACCCAATCCGCAAAGAAATTGCAAACTCAGACACCATCTGGGTTTATGGTATTCACTGTAAAGCATGCGCAATATATGTACATTCAGTTCAACCAACCCTTATCAAAGGTGGAGCACGGGAGCAGACTCTTCCTTGGGGATGAGTCACTGACCCTGTGGGAGAAAACATGTGGGGCGCAGCCCTCACTTTTCCCTCACGCGGTGTAAGTAGCCACCAACAACATGGGCCATGGCTGGATTGATAATGGTTTCAAAACAGACAATGAAACCGATTCTGCAGCAAAAGTCTGTGTGGAAATTGCCCTCTCCATGGGCAAAAAATTGTGCGCACCGTGTGCACCAGATGGAACAAAGTGAAAACTTTGTTCATATCTTTTGATTCGCTCCCCACCAACCTTCCTCATAAGGTAATCAAGGAGGAGCTCTGCAAAGGTCTTGTGGCCTATATAGAAATTCAGCAACTAGAATTAAATGATTTTGCCTGATGCCCAACCTGTGCATGGGCAAATCTATCACTGTAATCAACCCTTTCCCAGAAGTGGAAGAGTTCTTATCCATAATTCCCCGTGCAGCAGAATTTCACTTCGCAGATGGGGGCCAGTCAGCTGCATTCTGAGTTGCACTGAAACGCGCACCGCCCATTTGCAACCACTGTGGCTCACTGGGCCACAAGGAACACGCATGCCTTGTGAAATAGGGCTTAATGGAAAATGATTATTGTGAGGAAGTAATGGATGAAGATAATGAAAACTTCGCCAAAATGATTGACGGTCACCACCCATTCCGCTGGGGTGAAGATGAACTATACTCCATCGTGGACCCAGTTACACGCAAACAATGTAAAGAGGCACAAAAAGCCTGCAAGCGAGCAGTGGCAAAAGTGGCGGCACACGCGGAGTCCGCCATTAACCCCAGACAAATTTGGGAGGATATTTCAGATATTCACCAAGCCAACCAATCAGAACAATATGCCTAGGTCGAAAATTTTCACAGTAACCTGACCAAGTCACAAAGAGTTATCAGTCATGCATATACTGAGGAACAATGCAACTGCAATTTTGGGCGAAAATGCGGTGCACAATTCACCAAAGTTGAACCTCAAAAATATAGAATCCAATCAACAATCTGCATCAAATCAACATGAGACCTGTGCGGGAAAGGTTGACGCAAATGCAATTCCTGTGAAGCATTGGGTCAGATTAAGGGAACCAACAATGGCAGTGAAAGAGTTGGAGTACAGACGTGGAGCATGGCCAAAATGAGCTGCGGTGGGTTAGGGCCAGAGGGCCCTCCCAACCGCTCCTGAGGCGCCGCGGGCACCTTAGTGTCAATAGGGATGCTAAACATCGTGGGAGCCAGGGCTCATATGTCCCAAGCAAAAAGCTGGAATTCCTGCGAAAACCTCTTGTAGACATCTTGGCCATCCAAGAAACCCACTGTATACAAGGGGAAGAAGGATCCTGGTCAACCAGGGTCGCACCATCACAATCAGTATGGACGTCTCACTGTGGGGTGATCATCTGAAACAACAAAAAATTTAAAATTACAAATTCGTCATTACACTTACATGGTCAAGTCTTGGTAGCAACAATCACATGCCAAAAGGAAATAATTTTGTTAGCATGTATCTATGCACCATTCACTGCAACCGAGAGAAAACAAATTTTTGAAAACATTCCTACTCTCACCCTCCCACCAGATATCATGTTAGGCGATTTCAACTGCTGGGATAAACCTGATACAGATCGATGGCCTAATCACAGGGGATACCCACGTGAACACATTGAATTCCGCACAATGAAGGCATCTCTTAACTTACAGGATGATCTCCCCCCAGTTCACCACTCCTTCCCCACATGATGTGGCCCAACATATGTGAGGGAGCGCTCATATCAATGAGTTGCATAAACCACATCCTTGTCCCACAATCCCACCGCTCAAGAATCTCCAAATTTACAACAAAAAAGATCAATTTTTCTGACCACTAATTGGTTACGGTACAGTTAGCGCCAACACAATTCCACACATAGGTGTCGCCTTGGAGAAAGCTTCACCCAGAAAACATAAAATTGCCCGAGATATCTGACTGGTGCAAAAACGAGGCTACAAACCCAGAATTCACAGCCTCATTCGCTTTGGATCCCATCAGAACATGGAAAATTTCAAAAAGAATTTAATCAACAAAACCTGACATATTGCATCTAAGTACACCGCGGACATGGCCACAATCAAACGTACCTTGGCGGAACTAGACTACCTGGAGATAAATACTCCAAGTTCTGGCTATAGCCCCAACTGGGGACGCAAATGGGCAGAAATATCTGCCTGACTTAATAATCTCATCTTCAAACACCAACACAGAATCAAAGTATCAAACAAAAATAAGTTCATAAAGGAAGGAAAAACCTGATTGACATACTTTTTCCACCAAATCCACTCCCGCAGAAACTAGCCCATGTTCACACAGGTCTGCAAGACCAACGGCACAGTGGCAACTGACCCTGAGGAGGTCAAGGCGGAAGTACACCGCTATTACACCAAATTATATCGTGAAATGCCAACAGATTCACAAAAAATTTAAGAATTTATACAAACTGCTGAGATATAAAGTACACCACCGAATTACAACATACTATCCCTAATTACACGGGAGGAGCTTTGGGAGACAATTCGCGGTGCACCACGTAGGAAATGCCCAGGGCCTGATGGGATACCCTACGAATTTTACAAAAATTATTTCAACAAATCGCCCCCTCCTACTGGTGTCTATGAACCAGTGCTTGTTGGAAACACGCCTATTACCAGGAGGCCATGAATCCTACGTTATAACCTTGTATAAAAAGGGTGAAAAATTGACCTGGCCAACTGGCGCCCAATTGCACTCTCCAACTTTGACACAAAAATAATAACAAATATTTTAGCAGCTAGATTAGGTACAATTGACTCTGACGTCATATCACCCAACCAATTTGGGTTTATACCAGGGCGTTCAATCTGGAACAACATTCACCCTGATGCAAACATTTGCCAATCCAAAGCAACTGGTGCCCTGGTCTTCTTGGATCAGGAAAAGGCGTATGACCGTGTTAGCTGGCCATACCTAAAAGAATGTCTACATGCCTTCAAACTCCCACCAAGATTCATAAAATGGGCGATGCTCCTAACAGAATCTGCAACCATGGCTGTATGCGGCCCTGGATTCCTAACAAACAATATCAAACCACACAGAGGGCTCAAACAAGGGGATCCCCTCAGCCCACTGCTATACAGATTTAGCTTTGACCCGCTCCTCCAAGTAACTGACTCGCGTCTCATGGGGATAACCGCACAAGGACAACCAACAGTCAAGATACTGGCCTTTGCAGATGACTGCATAGCAGGTATAGCAAACAATGAAGATGCCCGACAGCTGGAACACACTCTAGAGGAATACTCAAAGGTGAGCAATGCATTGCTCAACAAAAGGAAGACAGAAATCATCCTCTTAGGCAAATACACAAACAATTGGGCCACAACATCAGAACCTCACACCAAAATTCATAGAAAAAACCCAATTATTTTACCCTTTGCAACACCTCCCACCAACACTCCTGTCCAACACCTTGGAATCTGGCTAGAATCAGGGGGATATGCTAATGAGACAATGGAAAGTAACCTGTTACAATGGGTACCCAAACGCGTCGCCTCCCTCAAGGGAAGAACCCAAGGATTAACAGGACGAGTTCCAGTTGCTAACTCGCTCATCCTCCCAATACTGTGGTACCCAGCCCACACGATCGCCTTCTCACCTACCTTTATAACTTCAATCCGCGCGCTTATCCAGGGCTGGCTGTGGCCCGGCTCTCACCCTCCTATACGTATGGAAACACTATTTGGCCCACGCTCAAGTGGAGGCATGGGAATAATAGATTTTGAGAGCCATGCCAATCACAACTTAGGTACCTGGATAAAGGAAGTCCTTGCTCCAGACCTCCCGCAACAACATTGGTCCAGAGCAGCAAGGATTAACTTTGCACAGGCGCTCAAATTAACCAACCCACATAGTCCACCTAGACTACTTTCATACCTTGCCAAGCACCCTACTGCAACAGGACCGCATGGAACCCCCCCTCACTTCAAACGCATCCTTCAAACCATCTGCTACATGGGATGGACCATAGAGAACACGGGTACTATACAGGGAAAGGGACATTAGCCCCCAATTCAAATTTAAGAAACCCAGAAAACCACCCCCAGAGATATACTCATAAACCCCCAAATATAGCTAGGATAGAATACCTAGATATGTTGGACATTCCCTATGATTTAACCACACATAAGGCAGTGTGGAGAATGACTCACCACCCACTCCTACAGCCGAGGATAAGAGCAAACGCCTGGCGCTGTCTGAGAAGGACCTATAGGACGGCGGGCCGCTCCAACTCCCTCCACAAAACATGTGCAGTATGTGGAGGGGAGGGATCCTTACATCACCGCCTAGAAACATGCCCCCAACCAAAGCTATATGGCAGGAAGTTGCACGCCTGCTTAAGATCCAAAACGAGCAGGAATTCTCAATATCAAGTATCTTCGCACTCCAGATCAAGTCACCAATCCCATCTACCCTTTGCTCCCTAATGATACCCATTGCAATGTGGACAATCCACACAATTGCATTAGATGCGTTCAAGGGCACGGTTATAACCATTTATGGGGTTTACTAACAGATTCCATGTCCACTTACTGGAGCACTTCCAAGCCTGGCTCTAGGATATATGAGATCAAGGCAAAAAGCGCTCATAGAATCATGGTTCCCACTCTGGTTCCTCCACACAGACCCTTTCCTTCACACCTGCTCCATAGCAGGGGAAACCCCCTCAGAGTAGCGCACCAACCCCCATACCTGGCAGTCCCACTGGCAACAGGGGTAACTTGAGTACCCTGGGGTGCCCAATTTTATATTTGTCGGTTATTTCCTTAGTTTTATGTATATTTGGTAATGTCCATCCCCTGGTCGGCTTACCTCAGTTGTATAAAGATATTAAGGACTACCACCAACTTGTAGAGTCTTTGCAACTACCAGCAGACATTGCCATTGCTGCATTATTAGATTCTCTCAACAAAGAGTGGGATCACACATGGCATGTTAATATGGACTCCAAACTCTGGAGGGTGCATACAAGCTAGCCCAGAAAATTGAGGCCTGCCCTGGAATTTGACCTACCAAAAAATCAGCCACCATAAAGCTGCACGTCCATTACGCTAAACCAGCCTCCGCCACCCCAAGAATGAGGTCCTTGTAATATTAACAAGAAGGTAAATTGAATAATAAACTGGAATAAAGTCCAGTATTGAGCAGTGTACCTGACCGCCTCTTGGTGGAAAAAGATCAGAAAGAGGTCTTCTCTAATATGCCAGAGGTATTGGCCCTCACCCCGCAATCCCCTCAAAGATTCAGAAAGAAGAAAAACATCCCTCTGACATTATACAATGCGATTAGCCTGCCCCCTGTCACACAGATCATCCACCCCACAGCTGGAGATCCTGGGGATTCTAAGAATTCAGGATAAACCACTCAGACTCATGAACTTGGTTGGGGATATATCAGACAGAGCCCCAGGCACCATACTCATACCTGTGGACCCAGAGGCCACCAGGCTATCCCCTACTATATGGAAACAATTAACAATCACGGAGGATTGCCATCATAATCCCATTGTCAAAAAATTAACCAGATGGATCCTCCTGATAGTATCAGAATTAATGGTGTCAGTTAGTTGGTTGTAATTTCTGGCTAATTGTCTAGTTCAATACTATTTAATGTTTTAAATATTAATTTGAATCAGATTCAGTGGAATCTATGTTCGCCACCGCTTGACCATTCAAAGGTCAATTGTGGTAGTTTTGGCGGAAAGCTAATTAATCCTATTGCCAACCATCTTAAAAATGGTTCCGCTACTAATTTGGAGCACAAGTAACTAATGCTGAGGATGCTCAAATGTTTAAATATATTTAATAAATTACTATATGATCAACTGGTAACTTTTCTAGGATGGTTCAAATTAATCTAAATTCAGTGAACAAGACGAGCATATTAGGAGGGAATCGTTACCAGGAATGATTGAGTTCTATAGAATGTGCCAGCTTGGATGGCTGAAGGGTTTATTAGATGAAGTATCCTAGGGTATAAATAGTCATTCATTCCCTTCAATTAAACATCTCTCTTTCTCCCACTTAATATTTATTTGAAGTAGCAAGAGCCACTAAAGTAGATAGGATTGGGACTGGAGATCCCTGATGTTTGCGCAAGGTGATGCGCCTTGAGTGGCTGGCGCTGCCAACTCCAATATCATCCCTAGGAGAAACAGGCAGGAATTTGGACAACTGGCCACCAACGATGGTACTGCTGGACGTCAACACTGTGGGGTGCAGCGCAGTAGTGCCTTGGCCGCCCAGGATGGGGGCAGGACTCGCCAGAGCACACCACAGGCCCTGGAGCTAAGGTGACGCCGTTGGTCTGCTGTGTTGGTGGGTTGGACGTGGACTCCAATATGGTTGGTACATCTATGATGGTGAAATGGCATAGGGCCAATCAGTCTTCATACTGGTTGTCCTAGCACAATAGTGGAGCCCACGGTCAATTTTGTGACAGTGGTGCTCACTATAGGGGGCTTTGCTAGTGGATGGCCCATGTAGTTGAAGGACAGGTTAAGACCCAAAGCTCCTTTGAGTAAGCTGGGTAGTTTTGGCCCACTTTGGGGTGGGTCACGCTGGAGGATACCACTGGTTAAGGGGGCAATGTCAAGAAATTAACCAGATGGATGCTCCTGATAGTATCAGAATTAAGTGTGTTGGTTAGTTAGGTGCAATTGCCAGCTAATTGCCTAGTTTGATAAAATTAATTTTACAAACTATTAATTTTATTTAAGTTCAGTGGAATCTGCGTTTGCCACCAGTTGACCATTTTGAAGGTCAATTGTGGGAATTTCTAGCAGAAAGCTGATGAATCCATTGCCGAACATCTGAAAATGGTTCCACTATTAATTTGGAGCACTGGCGACTCATGCCAAGGTTGTTCTAGATGTTTAAACATATTTTAATAAATTACTATATGATTGACCAGTGCCTTGCGTTAAGGATGGGTCCAGTTTTCTAACCTTAGTACACAAGATGAGCGGATTAGGAGGGAATTGTTACCAGGAATGACCAAGGTTTATATAAAGTGCCAGCTTGGATGGCCAAAGGGTTTAATAGGCGAAGTAGCCCAGTATATAAATAGTCATTCATTCCCTCCAATTAAACATCTCTCTTTCGCCCATTTTTATATATTTAAAGTAGCAAGAGCCACTAAATTAGATAGGATTGGGACTGGCGATCCCTGACGTTGGCGCAAGGTGATGCGCCTGGAGTGGCCAGAACTGCCAGCTTTAATACCAGCCATAGGAGGAACAGGCTGTAAAAGGCTAACCGGCCACCAATAATGGCACTTCCAGCTGTCAATTCTATGTGGTGCAGCATGGGAGTTCTTGGCTACCCAGGGATGGGGGAAGGACTCGCCAGTGTACACCACAGGCCCTGGGGCTAAGTGTCATGGAAGTGGCAGAAGAAGTTTAGACCAGCATGCCAGTCAGAATGCGTAAGCATCCAAAAAGCAAGCCAGAATCCCAGAGGCATTGCCAACTGAACAACTTGATATGGAGCCATGCTTTGGGAAATGACGATTTGTTGATGCAACACAACAGTGAGTATGATCCTGATGACGAACCAAAATGAGCCCACTCCCAACCCAGGGGGTCTTGCTGCAGGGGTGGGATCACAGAGTTGGTCTCAATGAGTTCTTCAGCATATGGGGTCATTTCAACTGGGGAGGCAAGGAGACGGATTCTCCCTTGCAATTGGTGGACATAAGGCCACAAGATTCCTGTGTACTGTTGCTGGAGGTTTGTGATAACTGGTTGTAGAGCCAAAAATATCAGACTTGCTGAATCCAATTGACGATGGAGGGGGTCATAGTGACCAAAAGTACTGGTAGAGCCCATCTGGTATAAGGACTGACAGGCCACCAGGGAAACGCCATCAGGGATGCGGTCAGAAGGGATAAAATTTTTTTTTGGTTTTTTGGCAAAATTTTATTGAAGGGAAATGAAGAAAATCGGCCAACATTTTCTCAGTGCTATGCAACTAATTAAATAGTGGTCAATTGGGGTAGTGACAAGCTAGGATTGGGACCCTCAATTTTGATCTAACTGGCGAATTATTTGGGAATGGGCGGGTTTGTTCCTTGAGAACTGGCATCAAAAAATTCAGCAGCAGGCCAAGTCACTATCGGTTTGACCTTGAACATATGAACTGAGGCTTGGGTACAAACCAATGGTTGACACAATGGCGTTTGGCCTGACGCATGATGAGAATCCCCCAGGCCACCCCACATAGGGATGGGTCATTTGGTTGGGAATGGGTTCAGGACGCCCAACCTGCCCACGCTCAGTTGCTGGGCCGTTTGTTCAATCAGTAGCATCACATCAGCTGCAACACCTGAATTGTCAACAGGGGACTTTGAACCCTCATCAAAAGCATCCGATGCTATAGCCTGCCCATCGAGGATGATCCCCAATGACTAGTAGGGAGGCGATTTGCTTGATCAACTCATTAATCAAATTGGAACAATTGGGCATTCAGGCCAATAACTCAGTCTTCATGCCTTTCCGGCCACTTGAGATCTGAGAATTGGCCAGATTACCATTCAAATTAAATTCGATTGATTTCAATTCGACAATATCAGCGCAGATTTCGCTGATTCCCATAACAGTTCTACTAAGGTAAGTGTGGGTACTGGGGGTGGGATCCAAAGCGAAAGGGCTGTTACCCAGCTCTTGTCTACTACGTGAGCGAGATTGCCCTGAGTAATGAGGGGTACTGCCATCCTCTTTGGTGTCTTCTTACTTGGGAACATGAAAATGGCCCAATCAATGGCCAGAGGATATTCCCCAAGACTTAAATTACCCTTTCCTTTTTCCAAAGGAAGGGCACCACCACCAGGAAATTGCACAAGAGCCACATTCTTGTGTGCTTTGGGTAACTTGATCACCATAATTGTTGCAATTTTTTTTGGGGGGCGGGGAGCATTGTGGTGGGATGTGTGGAAAGCTTCAACCAGGGCCATGCAATTAGTGCAATTGCGCGCCTTGACCCAACTGTTTTCATAGGCTGGATACCCTTTCCAAGCCACGAGATATTGTACTGAACGTCAAGATTTATGGGATGCCAGGATATCCTCTACCTCAGCCTCTTCCCCATTATTAACGACGATTGGTTCCAGTTCTATATGAAGTGTACCCTTGAAGGGCAACAACTGCAAAACGTGGAAAACAGGATGTTGCTTACAATGTGCAGGAAGCTTCAGGCGGAACGTCCCATTCCCGGTACCTCCTCCGCCAAATGGGGGCCTAAGCATTTACTAGCGAATTTATGGGAAGGGGCTTGAATTTCTAAGTGATGTGTATCGAGCATGACATAGGAATCCATTAAAAAATCATGACCTGGAAGGCGCTTACAATCCGCGAACCACTTGTAGTTGTCTATGGCTTTAGTGAGGTGTTCCCGCACTAAGGCTTGAGTTGACCTGATGTGAGCAGCATGATCCGCAGCAGCTTGAACCGCATGATGTAAGCATGGTCTGACCAAAAATGAAGGGTTGTAACCCAGTGTTGCTTCATAGGAGGAAATCCTATGGACGCATGGGTCCCATTATTATAAGCGAATTGAGAGAGAGGAAGATCATTTACCCAAGTATCCTGCGCGGCTGCAGCATAGCAGCACAGGTATTGTTCAAGAACTTGTTTAACCCTCTCAGTTTGTCTGTCAGACTGGGGATGATCCACTGTGGAGTGACAGGGGGGTATTTTCAGAATAGATAGAAGTTCAATCCAAAACCAAGCGTTGAACTGGGAGCCACGTTCACTGATGATCTCCTGAGGAAGACCAAACATTAAAAACACATGGCATATGAAAAGGCGGGCAGTTTCTTCTGATGTAATTGTGGAAGTACAAGGTATAAAAAGGGAAAAATTTGGTGTAGCGATCCACAACCACCATTACCTCTGTGAACCCATTAAAACAGGGGAGTTCAACTATAAAGTTATGGACACTGATGTCCATGGCCCCTCCGCCTGCTGTAAGGGGTGCAGGAGGCCATTTTTACTGGAGCAATCTGACTTAGCCCTGGTGCAAGTAACACAATAGGCGATCCAGGCTGGAACCTCTTTCATCAGTCTTGCCAATTGAAGGTCCTCTTGATCAAATCGACACATTTCTTATTGCCAGGATGTCCGACCGTGGGGGGATCATGATGTGTGTGGAATACCTCCAATCAGAAGGAAGGGGGAACCCAGATGTGGGACCAAAAGTAAATGAGTCCCTCCACCCAGGAGTATAGGGAATGTTTGTGACTCAGGTGAGCCAACTGCTTGACCAACTCCACGCCCTCAGGGAAAGTTATTTGACTTACTAAGACCTGAGCCACTATCAGGGCGTCTGGAGCCAAAGCGATGGATGAGACAATGGGGGATGATTGACAGAATTTGGGCAGCAGGAATCATGGTAATGAGATCCAATTCCTCTGGGTCTGAGGAACAGTGGGCGGGGCTGCGACTTAGAGAATTGGGAAGCACATTGAGTGCCTTTTTATGAATTCATATTTAAAGTTAAAACTGCACAGGTCCCAATAGGTTTGGGCTTGCTGGTGTGCCAATTTTGGGGTTTATGAAAATATAACAGAGCCTGATGATCCATGCAGACCATCAATTCATGTTGAGCACCCTTCAACAGATACCGCCAATAAGTTTATGCCCACGCAACAGCAGCCAATTCTTTGTCATATATGGCCCAAGACTGCTCCATTGCCATGAACTTCTGGGAAAAGTAGGCGACCGGGTGTTCTAAACCATTGTGTTCCTGAAGCAGTACTGCTCCTACTGCTACTGATGAGGCATCACATGCAACACTATACAGCTTAGTGGGATTGGCATGCTTCAAAATGGGTGGAGACACGAACACCTCTTTGATCAATGTAAACGCCTGCTGGCATTCAGGCATCCAACAAAATGGTACATATTTCCCTGTAAGGGGGTGGAGTGGTGCAGCCAGCTGGGAAAGTGCTGGGGAAAATTTTTAGGAAAATGATGGTTCCCAAGGAACTCCAAAGTTTTTTCTGTGTAGTCGGGGTTGGCCATTCTCATATTGTGTCTAACTTGTTGGGAGGGATTGCATAGCCATCCTTGAGGATGAGGTTCCCGAGGAAGGTAACCTCCTCCTTATAAAACTCGCACTTGGAAGGCTTGATGAACAAGCCTGCCTTATGAAAAGCGGCCACCACTGCTTCCAAGTCAGTAGCATGTGGTTTGGGAGTCAGGGAGTGAACCAGGATATCGTTGATGTATGCAACTGCACAGGTAAATTGGAGGTCACCCAGTACATTTTTGATCATACATTGGAATGTAGCAGGAGCATTTTTCAGCCCAAAGGGCATTACAAAGAATTGGAAAATGCCACGCTTTTTCCAGATTTCTGTTAACCATTCATGCCCTTTCATTACCATAATTTGGTTGAAGGCGTTCACCAGATCCAGCTTAGAGAACATACGGGATCTGGCGATTGCCTGGCTGATTATCTGCTCCAGAGGCAGGGGGTAGGGATCAGAAACCGTTATTTTGTTTAAATTGGCCATAATCTATGCAGGGAAGAAGGAAACCATCCGCTTTTTTGACAAAGATGATGGGGAGGCGACAGGCGAAGTCTCCTTGAACAATCACCCTTTTTTCAGCATATTGTCCAACCAGGTATGGAGTGCAACTTCTTCCTCCACTGTATAGGGATACAACGGGCAGTTGATGTTCACCAACTCCACGGTTGTTCAAAACCTGCAATTGAACCTAGTGTGCAGAGGCAGACAATCCACCTTTTCCAAGTCAAAGATTCTCTGGTAGCACATTAAGCTCTCAGGAAAATTGGCCAGAATGCCCGCAGAAGCGACTAGGGAAGTGATAGAACTGGTTCCTTGTGTCTTCTTAAGGGTGTGAATCAAGGGAAATTCTCCCTCCAGATGATCAAGAGAAAATTACAGCGTATTAGACTCCAAATGAATATTCACATGTTGTTGGTGCCACCACCCCACAACTAAAATCACTGGAAACACTAGGTTCGGCATGGCTGAAACTCAATTGTAGAAACTAAACTGGTGGATTGAAAAAGGTACTAGTCAGCAAATGACATATGAGGTCTGGGAAGCAGATGAGGCCACCATCACTGAGGGACCCGCATCCATTCCCAGCTCCAATTGTTGAGCCAGTTTGTTGCTCATGAAGTTCCCTGAAGCTCCAGTATCCACCAGGGCCTCAAAAGAAACATGGTGTGAGCGGACACTAATCTTCATGGGCAATAGGAAATATGCAAAATTTTGTTTATTGGAAGATTTGACTGACTCATTTGTAACCAAATAAATAACTGCATATTAGGGGTAAGGTCGGGGCTTTTGCGAGCAAAGATTGGGAGTATGAGGGTGGGGGAAACAACCTCCTCCATCCTGGCCATAACAGATTCATTTATAAGTGACTCTGTATTGGCCAACTCAGACCCAGGGGTTACAATAGAATTGGTACCCAAGTCTTCCACTAATTAGGAGATAGGCTTGTCATCAGCATCTACTTTAGCTAAGCCAATCATAAAATTCCCCTTCTGATAGCGGGAGACATGACAGGGCAAGGCGTTGATGGTGGTCGTTGTGGCACATGTTTGATCCACTGATCCTTGGATGGAGGACCAGGCCTCATGATGAGCGGAACCTAGTCCAAGCCTGATCTAAAGGCTGCCTGAAGCATATTGATAGAGAGACCATATGTGGGGGCCAGTTCATGGAAGGTAGAAATCAAAGAAACCAGGCTGGGGGCTTCGGCCATGGCATAAATCAGTCTTAATAGGTGTCCAATTGTGACACAGGGGGTTTCAGGGCAGCTGACATGACAGCCATCAGTGGGGTGGAGTCTCCTGCTTGTGAGGAAGAGCACAAAGACCTCTCACCCAATGTTGGGCATCCTCATCCACAGCGTCTAACAACGCGAGCCCTTGTTGGGCATGGGATAACGTGGAAGCGTTATTAAGTGCAATTGCTGTATGCTTTTGCACTTCATCAAGCACTTCGAGAACATGATTGGCGATCTCTCAGGAGGGGACACTCAAACTTTCCTCCAGGCTAGTAGAAGGGGGTAGAGATGCAATCCGCGCAGCTTGGGTGGGTTGAAGAAGATTCCACAAGGTAGAGTGAACACTTCTCCCAAAGTTGGAAAGTGACCAAACAACAAACAGTAAACTACTGATTTCACATTCATTTGGTAAAGGGTAACCACTGCAGCGCCCAGTTCGAAAAACAAGGCAGAAGTGGCTGGAAATAATGGTTGGCTGATTATGTCATGGAAGTGGCAGAATAAGTTTAGACCGGCCTGCCAGTCAGGATGCGTAAGCATCCAAAAAGCAAGCCAGAATTCCAGAGGCATTGCTGACCAAATGACTTGATATGGAGCCGGGCATTGGGAAATAATGAATTGTTGATGCAACACAACAGTTAGTATGATCCCAATGACGAACCACAATGAGCCCATTCCCAACCCAGGGGGTCTTGTTGCAGGGGGTGGGATCACAGAGATGGTCTCGATGAGTTCTTCAGCATATGGGGTCATTTAAACTGGGGAGGCAAGGAGAAGAATTCTCTCTTTCAATTGGTGGACATAAGGCCACAAGATTCCTGTGTACTGTTGTCGGAGGTTTGTAATAACAGGGTTGTAGAGCCAAAAATATTGGACTCACTGAATCCAATTGACGATGGAGGGGGTCATAGTGACCAAAAGTACTGGTAGAGCCCATCTGTTATAAGGACTAACAGGCCACCAGGGAAACGCCATCAGGGATGCTGTCAAAAGGGATAAAAAAATTGTTTGGTTTTTTGGCAAAATTTTATTGAAGGGGAAATGAAGAAAATCGGCCAACATTTTCTCAGTGCTATGCAACTGATTAAATAGTGGTCAATTGGGGTAGTGACAAGCTGGGATCGGGACCCTCAATTTTGACCTAACCAGCAAATTATTTGGGAATGGGCGGGTTTGTTCCTTAAGAACTGGCACCAAAAAATTGGCGGTAGGCCAAGTCACTATCAGTTTGACCTTGAACATCCGAACTGAAGCTTGGGTACATTTCCAATGGTTGACACAATGGCGTTTGGCCTGACGCATGATGAGAATCCCCCAGGCCACCCCACATAGGGATGGGGTCCATTTGGTTAGGAATGGGTTCAGGATGCCAAAACTGCCCACGCTCAGTTGCTGGGCCGTTTGTTCAGTCAGTAGCATCACATCAGCTGCAACACCTGAATTGTCAACAGGGGACTTTGAACCCTCATCAAAAGCATCGATGCTATAGCCTGCCTGTCGAGGATGATCCCCAATGACTGGTAGGGAGGTGATTTTCTTGATCAACCCATTAATCAAATTGGAACCATCGGGCATTCCAGCTGATAACTCAGTATTCATGCCTTTCCAGCCACTTGAGATTCGAGCATCAGCCAGATTACCATTCAAAATTAAATTTGATTGATACTAATTTGACAATCTTGGCGCAGAGTTCGCTGATTCCCCATAACAGTTCTACCGAGGTAAGTATGGGTACCGGGGTGGGATCCAAAGCAGAAGGGCTGTTACCCAGCGCTCATCTACTATGTGAACGAGATCGCCCTGAGTAATGAGGGGTACCACCATCCTCTTCGGAGTCTTCTTACTTGGGAATGGGAAAATGGCCTGGTCAACAGCCAGAGGACATTCCCCAGGACTTACATTAAGGTGAAGTAGTTGGTCTGCTGTGTTTGTGGATTAGACGTGGACTCCAATAGAGTTGGTATGCCTGTGAAGGCAAAACGGCAAAGGGCCAACCAGTCTTCATACTGGTTGGCCTGGCACACTAGCGGAGCCCATGGTCAATTTTGCGGCACTCATCATTGAGGACCTTAACCATTTATGTCCCCTGAAGGATTTTTCAGACCCAATGTTGGCCTTGCTCTCATATACTCAGGAAGTAGTGGTTCATTCCCAATTTCTCAAACATTCACAGGATCATTCCATAATTCCAGCTATTACCACAGAAGTATGCACATTGAACAGCTTCATTAAATTTGATTATGCCTTTTTCCTGTTTGCTGTAGACATTATTGTGGGCTCCAGAAAGGCAGTGATGAATGCACTAGTGGACCGGGGAGCATCAGGAAACTTTTCTGAACTAAATATGGAACAGATATTAGAATTGGCGGTCACCATAGGGGCGCCCATCATGGGGATTCTAAGATCTCAATGATCACCCTTTCTCTACGTGATCCACTACACTTCTTGGCCGATGGACACCAATTCCACACCAACTTCTCAGCAATTATAGACCCACTCTATCCCATGATTCTGGGGGTAGGATGGTGGTGCTGAGAGTCAGTTATGATCAATCTTGATCTAAGTATTCTTGCTTTCTTGACATACTATCACTCTGCTGAAATTTTCCTGCTCCTTAAACTGGCAAAATGAAACACCCTAGAAACCATGGTGGAATACTCCGCCTCAGGTGCTGTCACAGATTCGGCTAAGAAGAACTAGACTGGGCTCCCAATTGGGGTGCGTGAGCACCAGTGGAGGGCCCAGAATGCCAAAGGCATAGCAGTCTGAGAGACTAATAGAAGTGGGGTTTTATGTGAGACGTGAGGAAGGTAAAAGTTCAGTAACGTACTGAAGGCCCCCAAGGGAAACCAGATGGTTGCAATGGGGGCAATCGTGAGCCTTGCAGGGGTAACCCCCAAGGGCAGGAGAGGCAGGGAGGATGATGACTCCTCCAGGTTTCGTGGTTGCAGGCCTTTGGATTCAGATAGGGAACTTACGCACCAGCGCGGGATGGCACAGAGGCCGCCACATGGGTATAAGTGTGGGCAGAGGTATAGTATGACCCAAGAGAGGGGTTGGGACCAAGCTTCCCCAGGAGGGGGCTCTCTAGGTCCCACCGGTGGGTTGCACCAGCGGTGGTGGAGGTGGCTATGGAAGCCAAGTCCACAAGCGGTAGGGCGGGGGCGCTCAGGTGCTGCTCTAGCTGGGGAGCAGTTTTGGAGGACTTGGCAACCAAATGGATATAAGTGTCTCCATTAAACAGATGCGCAAAAATGAATGAAGCAGCGGGTTATTATCAGAAGCGAGATGTATTATTGCATTTACAATCTGTTGCTGCATGGCATGGTCAAGTGACTGGATAACCCAGTTGGTGAACATTAGCAGGAGGACTTGGGCGATGGTGCATTTCGTCAGATCAATCAGCAGAATCTTTGTAAAATTAATAGGGTATACAGAGGCCGCGGCAAGCTAGATGGGGAATTCAAGTTTTATTGAGCGAAAATAAAGAGAATGAACTGACAACTACCCCCACTTGGGGCAGTTGCTTTAAGAACTAGGCTGAATGCATGGGGGAGGTATTGAGGGATTGGTCATTTGGGGGTTGGCGATGTTATTTGGCTGGCTGGCTTGAAGGGGGGTATAATGCTGCTCCAGATTTTGGCAAAAGTCAAGAAAACATTTGCAAATTTTTCCAGATTCCTGGGGACAAACCAAGTCAATACTATCTATCCAGGTTCTGGTGACCCAAGTTGGCCTGTTCGCATGGTTCAGGTGTTCTGGATTCATTCCAGGAGGCAGGGGTCCTTGGATCAGATTATTTGCAACTCAAGCCAATCCCCCAATTGGACTACTCATGCGATCCAAACTCCCTGGATCCATTTTGGAGCATTGGGGCTGATGGTCCTAGTCATTTAGCCCTGATTCAGGATCTGAACCATATCCAAATCTGATTTCCAGTGCAGGCCAGTCCAGACCGGCTCCCCCAGTCTGGAATTTGCAGGCTGAGCTCCGATGTTGGAAATTGCCATTTTCCCAAAATTCTAATATGGTTTGTCTGGGGAGTGGGTGGTCCCAGGGGCATCTCCATGCCCCCTGGTGTGCACAAACTCCCTGCAGACTCCTTCTATCAAACTTACCAGGGTTGAGGAGGGGGAAGAGGTGGGGATGGGGTATCTTTGGGGGAAGGCAGTTATTAGCGCTCATCTATCACATGGGCTAGGTCGCCCAGCTGTGATAGGGGGTCCACTGAAGCCTTGTGGCCCCTTTTTGTCCAGAAGGGGTGCTGATCCCTATCCAGTTGTCAGTGATGGTCCTCAGGTCTTACACTACCCTTTCCTTTTAGACAGAAAGGATTCCACTCAGGGGGCATAGACCAAAGCATAGTTCTTGTGGCGCTCAGGTAGCTTTATGACCAGGATGGCCGCAATCTTCTGGGGAGGGTGGGATGCTGTTGGATGGGAGTCGTGGAATTCCTCTGTCAGGTCCTTGCAGTTTGTACAATCACGCGCGTTCACCCAGCTGTTCTCATATGAGAGGTAACCTTTTCAAGTGACCAAGTACTGAATGGATTGGTGTGACCTTTGGGAAGCTAAAATGCCTCCACCTCCACTTCTTTGGATTCCCTGACAACGATTGTCTCAGGGTATGTTGGTATTTCCCCCTTAAAGGGGTTAGGAGGAGGTGTGGAAGACATTGTGCTGCTTCCAGTGCGTGGGAAGTCTCAGGCAGTAGGCTCCATTGCCTAAGTCCTTCTTGACCTCAAAGGGTCCTGAGAGTTTGGCTGCAAGCTTTTGGGTGGGGGCTTTAAGGGGAAGGTTGCGGGTATCTAACATGACAAGGGAGCCGACCTTGATCTCATGCCCCAGAAGGTGCTTCTGATCAGCAAACTTCTTGTAGTCCTTGATAGCTTTGTCAAGTGTTTGCAAACTAGGTTGTGAATCTCGCAGAGAGAGCTTATGGAGTCCATAGTGGCGGGAACTGCTGAGGAGACTTGGGGGCCAATCTGTAAAGAGGTTGTACCCCAGAGTAGTCTCAAAGGGGGAGAAGCTGGTTGAGAAATGGAGGGAGTTGTTATATGCAAATTTTGCTAGAGGTAGATCCTTAGCCCAGATGTCTTGCGAGGCTGTTGCATAGCAGCGCAGGTACTTCTCCAGTACCTGGTTCACCCGCTCGGTCTGCCCATCAAACTGGGGGTGGTAGGCAGTAGATCTACAGAGTTTGATGTGAAGGAGGATCAGCAACTTTTCCCAGAACTGGGTCATGAACCAGGGTCCCCTGTCACTCACTATCTCCTTGGGGAGACCAAACATGGCAAAGACAAGGTTGAAAAATAAATTTGTGTTCTCCACCACAGTAATAGAAGAGAGACAGGGGATGAAGAGTGCAAACTTGGTAAATCGGTCCAAAACTATCATGATTGCATCTGAGCCACAGGAGGGAGGGAGCTCCACAATTAAGTCCACTAAGACTGAGATCCATGACCCCTCAGCCTGCTGCAAAGGGTGTAACAGTCCCTTCTTCCCTGAATGATCCTATTTCACCTGGGCGCAGGTGACACAATGAGAGATCCAAGCGGGAATGTACTTTGAGGACCCAGACCAGTTGTAGGTTCTCTTTATGAGATTTGCGCTCTTTTTGTTACCAGGGTGGTCAATGGTTTGGGGACATAATGTTCCTCAATGACATGGCTGCGTAGGGAGGAAGGAACCCAAACCTGATTGTGGAATCAGAGTGTCCATCCTGAAAGGTATATGGATTTTTCTTGCAGCGCATGGACTCTAAGTCAGCAAGAAGCTTGATTCCTTCAGGGCAGCAGGTTTGCGAAGTGAGGACATGGGGGAGGAGTGGAGCGTCGGGGTCCAAATCAGCGAAGGATACAGTAGAGGGCCAATGAGAGGATTTGGGAGGGGGGCACTACCGTCATAAGGTCTAATGGGTCTTCCCCCCGTTGGGAGACAGGTAGTGGTTTCAGCTGAGAATGTCCGGCAAAACATTCAGGGGGCCTTTAATGATTTTGTACTTAGAATGGAACCCACAGAGGTCTTGATACATGTAAGTTGGCCAATGTCCTAGCTTCTGAGGTTTGTGGTAGTAGAGCAGTGCTATATGGTCTTTCCAAATGGTAATTTCGTGCTGGGCGCCCTTCAGGAGGTATCACCAGTGGGTGGGTGACCACGCCACCACCGTTAGCTCCTTGTCATATATTGGCCATGCTTGCTCTGTTGCAGTGAACTTCTGTGAGTAATAGGCCACTGGGTGCTCAGCTCCCTCATGCTCCTGTAGCAGCATTGCACCCACTGCCACTGAAGAGACATCGCAGGCTACTATGAAGGGGCAGGAGGTGTTGGAATGCTGCAGGATGGGGGCAGAAAAACCTTATTGATAGCCTCAAAGGCCTGCTGGCACTCGGGGACCATTTAAAGGGGGCGTTTTTCCCAGTGAGGGGGTGCAGGGGCGCTGCCAGTTGGGCAAGAGCGGGGGAAATTTCTCTAAAAAGGTGACGGTTCTAAGAAATCTGAAAAGCTGTTTTTGAGCGGTTGGGGTAGGCCAAGGCTGAATAGCCTCCAGCTTGCAGGGGGGACGGCATAACCATCCTTCAGGACAAGATTCCCTAGGAAGGTAACCTCATCCTCTAAGAATTCGCATTTAGAGGGTTTAATATATAGCCCTGCCTTGTCGAGCTGCCACTTCCACTTTGAGGTCCCTGGCATGTTGTTCATGGATGTGGGAATGGACCAAAATGTTGTATATATAGGCCACCACACATGAGAAGCACAAGTCCCCTAACACATCGTCAATGAGGCGCTGGAAGGTGGCCAGAACATTCTTCAAGCTGAATGGCATCAAACTGAACTGTAAAAGCCCCTGACGAGTGTGGATGGCTGTGAGCCACTCCCGTCCCCTCACCACCTTCACCTTAATAAAGGCGTTCACCAAGTCCAACTTCGGGAAGATGTGAGACTTGACAATGGCCTGGGCGATGATCTGCTCTAAGGGTAAGGGGTATGGGTCAGGGATGGCAATGTTGTTGAGGTGGCCATAGTCGATGCAGGGGTGCAGGGATCCATCTGCTTTCTAGCAAAAACTATGGGGAGGCGACTGGGGAAGACTTCTTAACAAGCCATCCCTTCTCTAGCATCTCATCCAGCCAACTGCCCAAAGTCCTAACCTCTTCCTCTGTATAGTGGTAGGGGCAGTTGATCTTGACCAGATTGACTGTCAGCTGGAATGTCAAGTCATACTCTGAGTGTGAGGAGAGATTGGATGCCAGTGACATGTCGAAGATGATCTTATATGGGGCTAGGAAGGAGGGAAAGTCCAGGGAGAGGTTGACTAAGATGGGGTCCGTTGGGGAGATGGAACTGAGAGGTGTGCCCTGGGGAAGGGTCAATAGCAAGGGAAACTCACCACTCAACTTAAGTTTTTTGAACAACAAGGAGTTGGTTGCAAGACTGATGTGAACTTGTTGGCGGCGCCACCAGCCCGCCCCCAAGGACACCAGGTAGAGCAAGTCCTGTATTGCTGAAAAGTGGTCGGTGAATTAAATTCATGAACTGAGAAGTGCAATGGACGTCAGATGTGGTAGGACATCATAGACTCTGACGAGGCGCCAGGATGGATGAAGCTTCCTCTATCGTTAGGTCTAAGGACTGTGCCACGCCATCATTAATAAAGTTACCCACCGCTCTGGTGTTGAGGAGGTCTTTCACTGTGATTTCCCCTGACTCAGAAGGAAAGGAAATGGGGAAAAGGAAGTACGCTTGGTCCTCTTTATAAGGGTGATCCAGAGAAAGGGCAGCTGATGAGGGGGCATGACCCAACATCAGGAGAGACTAACCCGGAGGTGCAGAGGTGGGGTGCAACTGATGTGGGGTCTCTACTACTTCCTTGCCCCAAATGGATAGTCAAAGGTTAATGTGTACACCCACTCCACTCTCTTCAGGGGGAGGAGGGGTCATCCGGGGGAACAACTTCACCACACTGAGCAGAATCCAAACGCTGAGGCCCAACAATCCAGCCTCCTGATCTGGTTGGGGACAGGCGGTGCTATAAGCAGAGGTTTCCCTGGGGGAGGTACCTGAGGCGGCCACCGAGGGGGAGCAAAGGGCAGCCAGGCCAGGGGGAGTGCTTCCCTTGGCTGCAACCACTGGCAGGGTGAGGTGTGATATGGGGTACCTCAGGGGTGGCGACGGGACACGTGGGGGTGTGCAAGGGCCTGGCCCCAATTGCATGGGCCACAGATAATGTAACCTCTAAGGATCCAGAGAGAGGGTCCCAAGCTGTGTGGGCTGCCGTGGTGGGGTCCAGGGCAGCACAGAAAGCGGAGATAGTGATTTCAACAGGGATGAGTACCATTGGAGCCAGGACTGCAAAGGCCTCAATCAGGGATGGTAGGTCCATGGATGTCTGTCTCAAGGTAAACAGACAGAGAATGCGCGCCGGTCTCAGCTCAGGGGTCTGGACTACTGAGGTGACCAGCGCCAACAAGGGGGTGGGGTTGTTTGACTTGGCAGCAGAGCGGAGCACTCCCCTGACCCAATGATGGGCATCCCCATCCAGGGCGTTGAGGAGAGCCACGCTCTTCTGTGCATCAGAGGAAAGCAGGATTTCCCACCATCAGCAGTGAGGCGCACCCGGAGCTCTTCCAGGATGCCCAGGATTTTATTGGCCACCTCACCAGAAGGGACAGGGGGACCCACTACCCTATTACATTAACTGATGAAGTGGCTCTCACCATTGGAGCTCATCGGGGTGGGGACCAATTCAGCAGAGCCTGGTGGCAGGCCCGAATGAACAAAGCCACCAACCATCAGGAGAAGGCCAGGACACAGACGAGCACATTCAGAGTGAGGGTATAGGCCAGCGCCTCACCCATGCCAGCGAGGAGAGCAGAGAAGGCCAAGATTAGTGGTCAGTTCATTATGTCACAGATTCAGCTAAGAAGAACTAGACTGGGCTCTTAGTTGGGGTGCACAAGCACCCAGTGGAGGGCCCAGAATGCTAAAGGTATAGCAGTCCAAGCGGCTAATAGAAGCGGGGTTCTATGGGAGATGTGAGGAAAAGTTCAGTAAAGTACCAAAGGTCCCCAAGGCAAACCAGATGGTTGCATTGGGGCAACTGCAAGTCTTGCGGTGGCAACCCCCAAGGGCAGGAGAGGCAGGGAGGATGATGACTCCTCCAGGTTTCGTGGTTGCTGGCCTTTGGATTAAGATAGGGAGCTTACGCACCAGCGCGGGATGGCAGAGAGGCCGCCACATGGGTATAAGTGTGGGCAGAGGTATAGTATGACCCAAGAGAGGGGTTGGGACTGAGCTTTCCTGGAGGGTGAACTAGGTCCCACTGGTGGGCTGAGCCAGCAGCGGCAGAGGCAGCTATGGAATCCAAGTCCATGAGTGGCAGGATAGGGGTGCTCGGGTGCTGCTCTAGCCGGGGAGCAGTTTTGGAGGACTTGGCAACCAAATGGATATAAGTGTCTCCATTAAACAGATGCGCAAAAATGAACAAAGCAGCAGGTTTATCATTGAGGTAAGGTGGATTATCACATTTATGATCCACTGCTGCATGGCAGGGTCAAGTGACTGGATAACCCAGTCAGTGAACATTGGCAGGAGGACTTGGGTGACGGCACATTTTTTCAGATCAGTTGGCAGAATTTTTGTAAAATTAATAAGGTAGATGGAGGCCGTAGCAAGCTAGATGGGAATTTGAGTTTTATTTTATTTTATTTTATTTTATTTTATTTATTGCGGGAAAGGCCGACCATGGGACGGACACTTCCAAATATGACTCAGACGAGACAAAACTTAGTACCAGGGGAGGCACCCCAGAGAAGCGATGCTATCTCTTGTTGCCAGCGGGAACGCCACTTATGGGCAGGGGGAGGGAACGTGTGTAGGGGACGTAGCCACTATTGAGCGCGTGTGGAGGAAGGGGTCTGATTTGATGAACCAGACTGGGAACCAGGAGGAGACCAGCTGTCGGCAACGCGGTGGGAGATATCCAAACATCCATGCTTGAAAGTGATCCACCAAATGAGACCGGAATCTGTGGACAGCTTCAGGGTGGGTGGGGATGGATCCAGCGATGGCATCCAAGACAATCGTGTGGATAGTCCACATGGCGATTGCAACCACCAGAGCACAGAGGGAGGGTGGGAGGGGGAGGCCATTGATGAAGCAAACATATATCTTGACAGACTGAAGGGATGTGTTTGATCCTGGCCTAGCAGACGTTGGACTTCGCGCCATATTACTTTAGAGGTGGGGCACTTCTCCAGGCGGTGAAACAGCGTTCCATACTGGCCACACACGACACAGGATGAGTGTAAAGCATTAGTGCGCTCAGCTGTATGATACACCCGCCTCAGGCAGCGCCACACATGGGAGCGGACTTGAGGCTGCAACAGAGGATGGTGTGCGTATTTCCAGATAGTCTTTTGGGTCTCAGTGGAATAAGGTATGTCCATCATGTCCAGGTAGTCCACTCTGGATAGGACTTGGGGTCGAATGGGGATCACGCCATCATGGATGGGTAGCCCCTGTACCTCTTGTGTGAACTGAGGAGAGGGGCGGCCTCTTCAGTTGTATGTCCACTAATACAAATTCTCCACTCTGCGCTTCGCATGAGGAGTAGGATTCGTTTGTAGTGGGTTTTGGTCCCGTGAGGACCTGTGGCCGATGTGTGTGATGCGTGGTATTTCATCAGGGAGTGGGGGTTTGATGGATTGTTGAGGCCCAAGGCTCGGGAGAAGTTGGAGCAGGCCGCGCGGGACCAGTGTTGGGATGGGAGTGTAGGAGCAGTGACGGCTGCAATCCAGGTGCCCAGGATCTTGGCGGCATGGGCTTTGAAGTCAAGTAGGCCCATGCCACCATGATGATGAGGGCCAAACATGACCTCTAGCCGTACTGGTGGAGGGCGGCCTGACCAAAGCCAACCTTGTAGCAAAGCATACAGGGATTTGAAGAAGCTTGGGGAGAAGGGGATGGCGTGGGCTCCGAACCAGACTTTGGATAGGAGCATAGAGTTGGCAAGAACAACCCTGCCAGTGAGGGTAGTAGGGTGGGCTCTGAGAGAGGCGATTCGCTTCGTCACGTTGTCCAGTATATGGCACTCCATTACTGCTGACGCGTATCCACCTGCCTCCATCCACACGCCCAGATGGCGTACCGGTCCTATGGTAGGTCGTGGCACAAAGGGGAGCACCAGTGGAGCGGTGTGTTTTGAGTTAGTAAGGCGTGGACGTGGGCGAGCAGATGGGCCGGGTTGGGAACTACTTGCTGGGGCCCAGCAGTTCTGAAACTGACCAAGGAGGATGATTTCGGTTTTGGAGGCGTTCAGTGCCGCGTTGCTTACCCGGGAATATTCCTGGATGAGGGCTTCAAGCGCGCGTGCATCTTTGTTATTAGACACCCCCACCACGCAATCATCTGCAAATGCCATCATCTTGACTGGGGTTTGGCCTGGCACATGGACCCCAGTGAGTTGGGCATTCACATTTCGCAGTAGTGAAAAAAGTCTGAAGTTGTATAAGAGTGGGCTGAGGGGGAAATTTGAGTTTTATTAAGCAAAATGAAATAGTATGAACTGACAACTACCCCCACCTGGAGCAGTTTCCTTATGACTAGGCCGAATGCATGGGGGAGTAATGAGGGATTGGTCATTTGGAGGTTGGCGATGTAATTTAATTGGCTGGCTTGAAGGGGGTATAATGCTGCTCCAGATTTTGGCAAAAGTCAAGAAAACATCTGCAAATTTTTCCAGATTCCTGGGGACAAACCAAGTCAATACTATCTATCCAGGTTCTGGTGACCCAAGTCGGCCTGTTCGCATGGTTCAGGTGTTCTGGATTCATTCCAGGAGGCAGGGGTCCTTGGATCAGATTATTTGCAACTCAAGCCAATCCCCCAATTGGACTACTCATGCGATCCAAACTCCCTGGATCCATTTTGGAGCATTGGGGCTGATGGTCCTAGTCATTTAGCCCTGATTCAGGATCTGAACCATATCCAAATCTGATTTCCAGTGCAGGCCAGTCCAGACCGGCTCCTCCAGTCTGGAATTTGCAGGCTGGGCTCCAATGTTGGGAATTGCCATTTTCCAAAAATTCTGATATGGTTTTTCTGAGGAGTGGGTGGTACCAGGGGCCCCTCCATGCCCCCTGGTGTGCAAAATTTCCCCGCAGACTCCTTCTATCAAACTTATCAGAGTTGAGGAGGGGGAAGAGGTGGGAATGTGGTATCTTTGGGGGAAGGCAGTCACCTAGTGCTCATCTATCACATGGGTTAGGTCTCCCAGCTGTGACAGGGGGTCCACTGGAGCCTTATGGCCCCTTTTTGTCTAGAAGGGGACCTGATCCCTATCCAGTTGCAAGGGCTTGTCCTCAGGACTTACAGGTGCAGTCACCAACCTACTTACAATGCCTGCAATACTGGAACCATACAAGGGAATTTGACATGAACAAAGCAACCAATTGCAACCCCACTCCAAGTTCAACATCAATTTTTGACTAATGATGGATCTCATTATGATTAATAGCCCACTATACCCATATACGGTAACTGAGTATCAAGCACTGAAGATTTAAGATGAAATGATGTCCAAGGGATGGCTGATAAAGAAAATCTTTCCAGTGTCATCCCCAAATTGTTTTCCCAAAAACCTGATGGGACCTTGCGACCATGTGTGGATTACAGCCACTTAAACAGCAGTAAGTACTGGACCCAAACCTCTCCTACTGGAGGCCATGATCTCTCAAGTGATTCCCAAGTCAAAACTATTCTCAAGCCTGGACCTTGTCAAAGCCTTCCACCAAGTGTAAGTAAAGAGGGACAATAATGACTGATGGTGATATGCACCCACCACAGCATATAAAAGTTCAAGGTCATGCCATTTGGGTTGAAAAACGCCCCCACCATTTTTCAGAGATTTATCAATCATACGTTTGGTGATCTCCGTTTTACATTCACAGTGGCTTCTATTGATGACATTCTGGTCCATTCTCTACCCCAGAGCAACATGAAAAGGATCTGGTGGTGGTAGCGGCCACCTTGCAACATGTGGGCCTGCACATGAAGCCGTCAAAATATGCGTTTTCTTAAAGACAAATTGCATTTTCTGGTAAATGTGGTGCTTAAAGTTGATTACGCTATTGCTCCCTCCAAGGTGGAAGAAATACAAAAATTGGCAATGCCCACTACCCAGAAGCAGGTCTGAAACTTTCTGGGATCCATCACTTCTCTAAAGAAATTTCTTGCCAGCAATTTTGGAACTTGCCGCCCCCCTCCACCCACTGATGGGAAAGAACGTGCCATTCGCATGGACAGCAGAATGACATTGGGCCTTTGAGGCTGTCAAAGAGGTTTTCACCTCAGCGCCAGTTTAAGACATGCCAATGAAGATAAACATTTTATTGTAGCTTGAATGCCTCAGGCACAGCAGTAGGAGCAGTATTGCTACAGGAGCATGATGGCTGTGACTACCAGGTGCCATGCTTCTCTAGAAATATATGCACCAAATGGTATTGGTAATCTATAACAAAGAATTGGCCACAGTAGCATGGGTAATGATGCACTGGCGGTATCTGATGCAGGGAAAAAGCACACAGTGATGGTGCATATGGATTACAAATCAATTATCTACTATTGCAAATCAAAGAAGTTGGTGCACAGACAAACCAGAACCCACTGAGACATACTCAACTTCAACTTTGGATATGAGTTTGTAAAGGGGCCAATGCATATATTGACAGGCATGCTAAGTAGAAGCCTGACAGTTGAGACTGACCCTGTAGAAGAGGCCAAATCAGAAACGGTGATTCCCCCAAAAAAGTGCTGTCCAAGTCGTCAGCAGGAAACAGCAACCATTGCTGCTATAGTGAACCCCCCAACACCCTCAGTCTCAACCCCTATGACCATACCTGAGCCCCCTCAACAACGTCATAAGCCCACGTGACAAGACACTCCCAAACTAACCCCACCAAACAGTGCTGATGGGTCCCTCTTGGATGCAGTACTGGATATGCAAGCAGAGATTATTAGATGACAAGCGCTTGGGGATCAGATACAGATGGGGAAAAACCCCTCAGGTTGGTATTTAAAAAAGGATATGGTAATTTACTTTAGGTATTGCATATGGATGCCCAAAAATTTATGGCCCTGGATGATAAAGGAACATCAAGACCTGCCAACAATGGGACACCCAAGAGGAAAAAAAATTATTACCCTTTTCTAGATAATGTATGATTGGAATAGGCTTAAAAAGGATGTGCCAGTTTGGATAGAATTCTTCCTGACCTGTGCGCAATCCAGATCTGATAGAAGTGGACGAATTGGCCTCCTGCATCCTTTACAACAAGCAGCAGGATCATGGACATTGGTATCAGTCAACTTCATACTCAGTCTGCCCACATCAAAGGGGTTTGACGCAATTATGGTAGTCATGGAAAGATTCACCAAATACAGACTGTTCATCCCATGCTTAACTACAACCATGGCGGAAAACATGGCCCACTTATTCATAACCCAAGCCTTTACCATGTTTGTGGTACTACAGGAGATAATTAGTAATAGGAAACCACAGTTCAAATTAAGATTCTGAGAGGCCCTTTGAGAAATACTTCACATCAACCCCAGTTGATCATTAGCTTATCTCCCTCAGTCCAATGGGCAAACTAAAAAAAACTAACCATTCACTAGAGCATTATTTCTGGTGTTAAGTCTCAACTGCTCAAGATACTTAAATGGAGATCTGGCATTAGCCCAGTTCACGTACAATAAATCCCTGCATGCCTCTACTGGAATGTCGCTGCTGTATGTTAACTTATGCTACAACTCAACAATTATGATCATCCCCCAAATTCAAACAAATACTCCTGTGGCGGATGGTTTTGCAACACACATTCATAAGATACACCAGCATGAGCAGAAGCAATCTAAAAAACCTCCCATGATGCCAAGCGTTTTGATAACCAAATATGAAGAGCAGCGCCTAAATATTTGTTGGGTGACCTGGTGATAGTGGACACAAAAAATATTAACCTAAAGGTACCCTGCCGCAAACTTGCCTGCAAAAGGGCAGGACCATTCCCCATCAGTAAAGCCTTGAATAATGGGTCCTTTTTTGTGAAGTCACCACCACACTGGAAGATCCATAAGTCCTTTCCTACATCAGCGCTGTCACCATTCAAAGGGAACCAACCTGCAGAAATCAAACCCTTGTTGAAAGGAGTGCCAGAATTTGTGGTGGAAAAAACTTGAGTTTGAGGAAGTATAGATGAGGGATCCAATACTTGGTGGCATAAAAAGATACCCCAATTACAACAACAGTTGGATTCCAGGCCATGATTGTATCAATTGTTGGGATTCAATCACCAAGTTCCATGCATTAAACCCTAGTCCCAATGCCTGTTGTAGTGAAACCTCAGACCCTCACAGCCATTAAGATGCCCTTACCTCACAAAAACTATGCTTTGGTATAGGCTCTAGCAGAGGAGTAGACCCTGTCCTTTTTTAAAGGATAATTTAAGGATCCTAGATGCCCCATAAAATTTAAATTGGTTGATTTACCCCTTTCAATCTAAAAAGGGGAACATCTCTGAGCCCTTCTGTTAGAAGTATTGCTGAACTTAGGGTACCCCCTCAATGAGTGGTGGGTTTTCTGCTGAGGCCCCTTTACTTGATTCCATGACAAGTCAAAGAATAAAGGGGGAGATTTTCACTAGGAAATTTGATTCAGCTAAAGACTATGTAATAAAAATCACATAGATCTGCAATAAAATCTAAGAACAATTGGGCAGTTTAAGGCTAATTTCCAACAGGAAATCATCCCAAAACTGAACTTCCAAGGACCATCCAAAGGGAAAAAAAAATTTGTTGAAAAATTTATAAGATATGCTAGCGTGCTGGAATCCCAATTGAAATGAAAAATTTGGCAATAAGAACTGCAAATCAAGGCACCCGTAATGTGCAAGCTGAGCCATGACACAAAAAGTCCCAGCATTTAATGAATATTTGTGAATTAAGTTGTAAGAAATTTTCCCAAGTCCCCACCCCTCGCTTCCCTTCAATTATAAAAACCTAGTGCTCTTCTGATAGTAGAGTGTTGGGTTAATTTGTACTATCCTTAATAAGCCTTTTATTTCACCAGATTTCTTTGAATATTTTTGAAGTTTTCAACTAATCTGGTGATCCCCAAGGAACCCCATTAACTGATAGAGGGTCCATACTCATTTGTATCAATAATGATGGTGGCTGTCACAATGGGTATCTGCTATTGCCTCTCTCAGTGCGGAAACCCTCAGGAGCCATACCTTACAAGTTTTGTAAGATGCTCCAATCTAACAAAATAATTATCAAGGATCTCAAATTGAACATAATGAACAAATGTTTTACCTAATCCGTTCTAACTATGAAGAAAACAAAAATGATAATTTGGTGGTTGCACCTTGGGGATACTTTGATGAAATTAAACCATGACAAAACGATTGCCATCTCCAGTACAAGTATGTGCTCAAATTTATTAGGAGTATGGCCTCAAAATAACTCAAGGAGATCTTATGAACCCATTATTTGATCCAATTAGCCCCAATCATAGGGAAAATGGGAAAAACAATTTGGCGGATGCTACTTGAAGAGAAATGGCAGGGATCAAACCCAACAATATTTTTGTTGCTGCATGTTATCAGGTGTGTAGTCAGCCAAGTTGGAAATCCTACATGAATGGAAAACCCAATGGATGGCACAACGTTCTCCTGATAACCTTAGCAGTTTACCCTCATACTTGAAGCATGATCACAATTACTTCTTGCAAGCAGTATACTAGTTAAAGAAGGTATGATATTCATAGACTAGTACATTCTGCACTTGTCCCCATGTGGTTCTTATTTGCATACCATTAGAACAGCAATGCTTTCAAACTATGAATTCTTTTATAGGTATCAGAGTACCACTGATGAAGGCCCAAAGATTCTTTGGCACTTCAATTGTCTGACAGATTTGGATCTATTGTAGTGACAGCACTGCCATAGTATTGCCAAATACAAACTATAATATCCTAATTGGGACTAATTTCTAAAAAGATTTGGAGTTGTTATAAATCAAAAAACAATACTCTCACCATTCTCAGTCAGGCTATCCCACTTTACTATAATAAAAATGAAGCAGTTGAGAAAAAGAAGCCTAGTCTATTTATAAATCTGCTATAAAGATGGAGTAGTCCTGCTTGAGTATATCAAAGCGCAATCAAAGATAAAACCATTACCCATTCAGATGAATGAGTTAAAGAGCATTTCTCTTCAGTCAAATCAACACATTACTATATCATCAGGAGATCAAGTAATTAGCTTGACTGGACTGACAATTAAAATACTGGAAGGGCTATAAGGTAAATTATATCAACCATGGTCCAAATCACATTTTGAGCCAAACATTACACCTGATTTCATAATTTCTGGCTATCGTGAAATTCAAACCTTGTATGCAAACTTACAAATCAGACTTTTACCATCAAGTGACATCAAATAACCACCAAATCTGATATTTCCCCCATTTGGCTTGAACATAAGCCTTAAGATTCCTGATTAGCCTGCTTTAATTATCATCAGCTAGCCTTGGTTTTGGCCCAAATAAGCATCCTAGTGCTATTAAGATTTCTGCCAATGTCCTGATCAAGAGGATTTCATTAAACTTAAAGCAAAAGCAAATTCTCTCAATTATCATATTTTGTCAGATGTATAATAAAACTCAATAGGATTTGCATATGGACCGCCCAGATGGGAGCACTTAGTGCTATTAAGAGGCCTGCTGATGTCTCAATTAGGGGTGCATCATTTTTTTCTATTTAACTGAGGTAAGCTGACCAGGGGACAGACATTACCAAATATATGTAAAACTAAGAGAAAAATAAGAAATATAAAAAATTGGGCACCCCAGGGTACTCAAGTTACCCCTGTTGCCAGCGGGACTGCCAGGTATGGGGGTTGGTGCACTACTCTGAGGGAGTTTCCCCTGCTATGGAGCAGGTGTGAAGGAAAGGGTCTGTGTGGAGGAACCAGAGTGGGAACCATAATTCTATGAGCGCTTTTTGTCTTGGTCTCATATATCCATAGATCCAGGCTTGGAAGTGCTCTAGTAAGTGAACATGGAATATGTTAATAATCCCATGTATGGTTGGGACCGTGCCCTTGAACACATCTAATGCAATTGTGTGTATTGTACACATTGCAATGGGTATTATTAGGGAGTGGAGGGTAGATGGGATTGATGACTTGATCTGGAGTGCGAAGCTACTCTTTTATATCGAGAATTCCTGTTCATTTTGAATCTTGAGCAGGCGTGCGACTTCGCCATATAGCTTTGGTTGGGGGCATGTTTCTAGGCGGTGATGTAAGGATCCCTCCCTCCACATACTGCACATGTTTTGTGGAGGGAGTTGGAGCGGTCCGCCATCCTATAGGTCCTTCTCAAACAGTGCCAGGCGTTTGCTCTTATCCTTGGTTGTAGGAGTGGGTGGTGTGTCATTTTCCACATTGCTTTCTGTGTGGTTAAATCATAGGGAATGTCCAGCATATCTTGGTATTCTATCCTAGCTATGCTTGGGGTTGTTGCGAGCATATCCCTCTGGGGGGTGGTTTTCTGATTTTCTTAATTTGAATTGGGGGCTGGGTCGTCCCCTTCCCTGTATAGTACCCATATTCTCTATAGTCTATCCCATACAGCGGATAGTTTGGAGGACATGTTTGAAATGAGGGGAAGTTCCATGCGGACCCATTGCGGTAGGGTGCTTGGCAAGGTATGAAAGTAGTCTGGGTGGACTATGTGGGTTGGTTAATTTGAGCGCCTGTGCAAAGTTAGTCCTTGCTGCTCTGGACCAATGTTGTTGCAGGAGGTCTGGAGCAAGGATTTCCTTTATCCAGGTACCTAAGATGTGATTGACATGGCTCTCACAATCTATTAGTCCCATGCCTCCGCTTGAGCATGGGCCAAATAGTGTTTCCATCCGTATAGGAGGGTATGAGCCAGGCCACAGCCAGCCCTGGATAAGCGCGCGAATTGAGGTTATAAAGGTAGGTGAGAAGGCTATCGCATGGGCCTGGTACCACAGTATTGGGAGGATGAGCGAGTTAGCAACTGTAACTCGTCCTGTTAGTCCTGGGGTTCTTCCCTTGAGGGAGGCGACGCGTTTGGGTACCCATTGTAACAGGTTACTTTCCATTGTCTCATTAGCATATCCCCCTGATTCTAGCCAGATTCCAAGGTGTTGGACAGGAGTGTTGGTGGGAGGTGTTGCAAAGGGTAAAATAATTGGGTTTTTTCTTTGAATGTTGGTGTGAGGTTCTAATGTTGTGGCCCAATTGTTTGTGTATTTGCCTAAGAGGATGATTTCTGTCTTCCTTTTGTTGAGCAATGCATTGCTCACCTTTGAGTATTCCTCTAGAGTGTGTTCCAGCTGTCGGGCATCTTCATTGTTTGCTATACCTGCTATGCAGTCATCTGCAAAGGCCAGTATCTTGACTGTTGGTTGTCCTTGTGCGGTTATCCCCATGAGACGCGAGTCAGTTACTTGGAGGAGCGGGTCAAAGCTAAATCTGTATAGCAGTGGGCTGAGGGGATCCCCTTGTTTGAGCCCTCTGTGTGGTTTGATATTGTTTGTTAGGAATCCAGGGCCGCATACAGCCATGGTTGCAGATTCTGTTAGGAGCATCGCCCATTTTATGAATCTTGGTGGGAGTTTGAAGGCATGTAGACATTCTTTTAGGTATGGCCAGCTAACACGGTCATACGCCTTTTCCTGATCCAAGAAGACCAGGGCACCAGTTGCTTTGGATTGGCAAATGTTTGCAACATGGTGTATGTTGTTCCAGATTGAGCGCCCTGGTATAAACCCAAACTGTTTGGGTGATAGGACGTCAGATGCAATTGCGCCTAATCTAGCTGCTAAAATATTTGTTAGAATTTTCGTGTCAAAGTTGGAGAGTGCAATTGGGCGCCAGTTGGCCAGGTCCAACTTGTCACCATTTTTATACAAGGTTATAACGTAGGATTCATGGCCTCCTGGTAATAGGCGTGTTTCCAACAAGCACTGGTTCATAGACACCAGTAGGAGGGGGGCGATTTGTTGAAAATAATTTTTGTAAAATTTGTAGGGTATCCCATCAGGCCCTAGGCATTTCCTACGCGGTGCACCGCGAATTGTTTCCCAAAGCTCCTCCCGTGTGATAAGGGATAGTATATTGTAATTTGGTGGTGTACTTTGTATCTTGGCGGTTTGAATAAATTCTTTAATTTTTTGTGGATCTGTTAGCATATTGCAATATAATTCAGTGCAATAGTGGTGTACTTCCGCCTTGACCTCCTCAGGGTCAGTTGCCACGGTGCCGTTGGTCTTGTGGACCTGTGTGCATGCGGGCTGGTTTCCACAGGAGTGGAATTGGTGGAAAAAGTATGTCAAACAGGTTTCGCCTTCCTTTATGAACTTACCTTTGTTCGATACTTTGATTCTGTGTTGGTGTTCAAAGATGAGATTGTTGTCAGGCTGAAATTTCTGCCCATTTGCATCCCCAATTAGGGCTATAGCCAGATCTCGGAGTGTTTATTTCTGGGTGGTCTAGTTCTGCCAAGGTACGCTTGATTGTGGCTGTGTCCGCGGTGTACTTGCGTGATGCAATATGTCAGGTTTTGTTGATTAAATCATTTTTGAAATTTTCCCATGTTCTGATGGGATCCAAAGTGAATGGGGCTGTGAATTCTGGGTTTGTAGCCTTGTTTTCAACCCACTCAGATATCTCAGGCAATCTTATATTTTCTGGGTGAAGCTTTCTCCAAGGCGACACCTGTGTGTGGGATTGAGTTGGTGCTAACTGCACTGTAACTAATTGGTGATCAGAAAAATTGATCTTTTTTGTTGTAAATTTGGAGATTCTTGAGTGGTGGGATTGTGGGATGAGGATGTGGTCAATACAACTCATTGATATGAGCAGTCCCTCACATATGTTGGGTCTTGTCATATGGGAAAGGATTGGTGAATTGAGGGGGAAGAGCATCCTGTAAGCCAAAAGATGCCTTCATTGTGCAATATTCAATGTGTCCAGGTAGGTATCCCCTGGGATTAGGCTATCAATCTGTATTGGGGTTATCCCAGCAGTTGAAATTGCCTAACATGATGATATCTGGTGGGAGGGTGAGAGTAGAAATTTTTCAAAAAAATTTTCTCTTGATTGCAGTGCATGGTGCATAGATACATGCTAACAAAATTATTTCATCTTGGCATGTGATTGTTGCTACCAGGACTTGACCATGCAAGTGTGATGATGAATTTGTAATTTTAAATTTTTTATTGTTTTGGACTATCACCCCACAGTGAGATGTCCATACTGATTGTGATGGTGCGACCCTGGTTGACCAGGATTCTTCTTCCCCTTGTAGGCAGTGGGTTTCTTGGATGGCCAAGATATCTACAAGAGGTTTTTGCAGGGATACCAGCTTTTTGGCTTGGGACATATGAGCCCTGGCTCCCACAATGTTTAATATCCCTATTGATACTGAGGTGCCCATGGCACCTCAGGAGCATTTGGGAGGACCCTCTGGTCCTATCCCACCACAGCTCATTTTGGCCATGCTCCACATCTGTACTCCAACTCTTTCACTGCCATTGTTGGTTCCCTTGATCTGACCCAGTGATTCAAGGGAATTGCATTTTTTTGCATTTGCATCAACTTTTCCTGCACAGGTCTCATGTTGATTTGATGCAGGTTGTTGATTGGATTTTATATTTTTGAAGTTCAACTTTGTTGCATTGTACACCACATTTTCACCCAAATTGCAGTTGCATTGTTCCTCAGTATATGTATGACTGATAACTCTTTGTGGCTCAGTCTGGTTACTGTGAAAATTTTTGACCTGGGTATATTGTTCTGATTGGTTAGTTCAGTAAATATCTGAAATATCCTCCTGAATTTGTCTATGGTTAATGGTGGATTCTATGTGTGCCACCGCTTCAGCTGCTGCTTTTTTGTGGGCTTTTTGTACTGCTTTATGCTGTTTACTTGTAACTGGGTCCATGATAGAATATAGTCTATCTTCACCCCAGCGGAATAGGTGGTGGCCATCAGTCATTTTGGCAAAGTTTTTATTATCTTTGTCCATAGCTTCTTCATAAAAATTGTTTTCTATTAAGCCCTCTTTACAGGGCATGCATGTTCCTTGTGGCCCAGTGAGCCACAGTAGTTACAAATGGGTGGTGCACGTTCCGGTGTAACTCAGAATGCAGCTGACTGGCCCCCATCTGCAAAGTGAAATTCTGCTGCATGAGGAAATCTGGATAAATCATCTTCCACTTCTGGGAAGGGGGTTGATTACAGTGATAGCTTTGCCATGCATAGGTTAGGCATTAAGCAAAATCACTGTAATTTGAGTTGTTGGATTTCTCCATAGGCCACAAGACCTTTGCGGAGCTCCTCCTTGATTACCTTATGAGGAAGGTTGGTGGGGAGTGAGTCAAAGGAGATGAATAAAGTTTTTGCTTTGTTCCATCTGGTGTGTGCGGTGCACACAATTTTTTTGCCCTCAGGGAGGGCAATTTCCATGCAGATTTTTGCTGCGGCATCAGCTTCATCAGCTGTTTTGAAACCAATATCGATCCAGCCACAGCCCATATTGTTGGTGGCTACGTACACCGTGTGAGGGAAAAGTGAGGGCTGTGCCTCATATATTTTCTCCCACAGGGTCGGTGACTTATCCCCAAGGAAGAGTCTGATCCCATGTTCCACCTTTGACAAAGGTTGGTTGAATTGAATATACATGTATTGCATGTGCTTTACAGTAAATACCATAAACCCAGACAGTATCTGAGTTTGCAATTTTTTTACGGCTTGGGTTCCTGGTCCCCCTCCAGGGCATTTCTTGCCCTTAGTTGCACTGTTAAGTGCACCACTTGCCGTGACGCTCGCTCATGTTGAATTATTTTTGTTATTAAAGTTGCCCATCTTTCCTGTGCGTGATTATGCAAATTTGCTGTTCGAATCAAATCATAGTAACTAAAGTGATTGTTACGAGAAAGAAAAGCTGCATGCATCATTTATTTTAAATCAAAGCAAATTTCTCCAAGTGTTGTATTTCATCAGCTGTATGATAAAACTCAAAAGAGGGCTAACCTTAGGACACTTTTTGCACATTCAAATTATAATTTTTATACCTGAAACCTTCCCAATTTGAGAGTATCTTGCCACCAATAGCCCTAGCAAAAGGTCATGGCCATATCAGTTCAAGGGCTGAACTGAGGTGGAAAATAATATATGCAGAAATTGTGTGCTCAAATTGTGACTAGAGGATACCCTAGAGGTATAAATACCAGTTCCTGGCCTAATGAAAAGATCATCAGATAAGATCATCTAATAGTATTTCTTAAATAAAGATATACTTTCTTAATTCTCTTTTACATGGTTTTTATCAGAGTCTGTTCTTGAAGAGTGTTAACAAAATGTTAAAGCAGAAGTCTCCAGCTTATACCTTTGCCTGCCTTGGTAGAAATCCCTGAATTTGAAGGGGAAAATTAGCTCAAAATTGACCAGAAGAGTTATATTTATTTAAATAAGCCTAGTGAGCTTCCAAATGATCAATGTACTGTAAGACACTGGTGAAATATTGAGGATCTTTGGCCAAACTTCCTCCCAAATATATGCACAGGATTTATTTTATCAAGCGAGCAATCTTCAGAATTTAACACCTAGTGTTCAGTAATTTAATTTGGAATCAAACCTTCACAGAGGAGATATTTATAAAGCTTACCAGTGTAGGCAGATAGAAACTTTATGTATGCACGCTGAGGCTGGAAGGCCCAGCTGATGCAAGCTGAAGAACCATCATTATGCAACCCTTCAGCCGCATAACCCTTTCAATGATTTCAAAAATCCTGTTTTTTTGACCCTTAAATTTGTCAAAAATTTCTTAGCCAACGTCTACATTTTTTGTGATCATTTTGGACCTTGGCCATAACACAAAAAATTTGATAAATTTTAAATAAAAATATGTAAATCTGATTTTTGGACGCATATATGCGCTTTTAGATTTACACAACCCCCTATTTTTTGGACTCATATATGTGCCAAATCAACGAAAGAGTTACGTTAGACCGGAGGGGTGAAAAGGATCGATATGGGAGCTTTTAAGAGCCTTTAGCGTCACCAAAACTTTGGGTGACGCCTGCCAGTAGTAGCTTAAGGGGTCAAAGGATGATACCATCAGCTTGTAAGCCGCCTCGGCCTGCATATGAGAAGCCTCAGGGGAAAACCCCGCTAGGGCGATGAGCCAGCAGTGGGAAGCCATGACTTGATTGGCGGGATGCGAAGGGCTAAATGGGAGCATGGTTTTGTTCAACATCGATAGGTAGAATTGAGGGGGTAAGCGATCGAGGTTAGAAAGGTGGCGATGCTTATCAATCAAGCATTGGATGGCTTTGGCCATCGCTTCTATACCCCCAGCACGTTTAAAAATATTGGCCGCCAGTAAAAGGAAGGACCGGTCGATGCGAAGTGGGGGGCCCGTGGGGTGAGCTTGGTTGTTGATGCGCTCCACGACTTTCCACATTTCCCGGACGTTGGCCCGCCTCCCATCGAGGGCCAGAAGCCAAGTACGGTAGGCGGTGCTATCAGGGTAGACCCCTCGGTCCGCCATGCGGGTGAAAACATCCTCAAAGCGGCCCACGCTAGATACGCCGAACGAATTCAAGTAGGAGTTGAAGACAGGGAGCAACCGCTCGGGAATGAAATGGGAGCCCGGCCGGTCTATCAACGCGAGGAACTCATCATAGAGGTTATGCAGCTGGGCAGTGCACCTCGTAAAGCCAAAAATCTTCATCATGGCGTTGATCGCATCGAGGTTTGGCTCAAACCTCCACTTGCGCATATCTTGGTAGATGGCCGCCGCCGCACCCACCAGCTGGTCGGAGCAGCGGGAACTTTTCTGAAGCATTTTGGCGATGGCGTCGAGCAAAATGAGGAAGGTGGATCGATTGGGGCGCACTTTGCTCTCAAGGATGGCCCTATAAACTTCCAAGGCCAGGTTGTAAGAGGCGGCGAAATCTTGTCGCCCGTGGAAGGATAGCATGTAGGTGACATGCGCCTTAAGATAAAGGTTTAAAATTTCAATGTCAAGTTCGATGTGCGCCTCAGCTTGTAAGCGGCGGAAGATGGTCTGCACCCGCCATAGAATGCCCTTAAGGTCAGCAGGCTTGGAGTTCGAGAGCTTGGTGAGCGAAATGGCGACGTTGACGTACGAGTTGATAACACGATAGTAGATCGTCCTGCTGAGCTGTGGGGGTGCTGTATCATTTTCGCCACTCGGCGGTAGCTTGGGTTGCAAACACAACCTCCAATGTTTGTCCATCGCTACCACCATCTTAAGCATGGCGTAGGCATCCATCATCAGCAGATGGATGTGGACATCTGGCACCACCTTGAATTTTGAGTTCGGGCCAGTGAGGGTTCCAAAGAAGCGTATGGCGGTGCGAGGGTCATTGAGGCGCAAGCACTGGCTGATGAGGATCCGCGTGATGTGCCTGTCGGGAAGGATGCCGTGGTGCAACGAGAGGTGCAGCGCACTTTCTACGCCCTTCAGGGTGTTGAGCTTGGTATGGGTGTTGATAACGAACTTTAGAGTCACGTGATCCATCCTGGCGCCGTGCTGGATCAACAACCTCATGCGAGCCTCCATAGCGGCAATCACAACCAGCGGGTTGGATCGGGCGAGATTGAGAAACAGCTTCATGAAGGCATTCAGGGTAAAGGTGTCGGGCTTGACGCCGTTGTGCTTCATGAAGCCCCAGATGCGGGTCATCTGGCGCAGATGCCAGGACCAACTGAACAGCTCCATCTCTTCCATAACACAGCCATCCTGATATTCATTTTGGTCGACATGTGGGTTGCAAGGTCCAATCTGGGGTTTAAATTCAGCCGCAAGCTTTGCGTAGGCTTTTAGAGCAATATTAAAAACCACGACGCTGAGGGTGTCCTTGGTTTCAAACAGGTGATCAAACACCTCCACCAGGTTCAGATAGTTCTGCACCTGGCCGTCGGCCCACGCGTCGAGGGTGCAGATAAGCCCCACATAAGATTTTTGGGGCAGCGCGCGAACGACGGGGAGGACGGCCCTATAGATGGCCATCGCCTGGTCGAGCTTGCCCTGCAAACTTTCCGCGCTGGTCTCTGCGCCCTCGAGAAGGGTGCCCTCGATGAGCTTATGGCAAGTGATGCGGGAGGGAACCAGTTTCATCTGAAGCATCTCGTCCAAGAAATCTCTACCCAGCCTCATCGCCCCTTGGACGCGCCGGGACATCCCACAACAAGAAATCAAGGCATCATAGGCGGGCGTCATGAACTCCGGTTCGATTTGCCGCAGTAGGTTGATGGCCACTTGGTGTGCAAACTTGGCCCCTCGGAGCCTCAACACCGCATCAAAATACTCCTGAAACGGCTGGCTGAACGAGGTAAAATGTTTAAATACCGCGGGGGTCGTTGCCATCGCGTCAAGCGCTGCAACGATTTCCTTTCTGGCATCGAGAGAACTGCAAGCGCTGACGCTTATAACCCCGCTTTCGACCAGCAACTGAAGGGTGTTTTGGGTGGAATCAGCCCCCCTCCGTAACTGATGGTTTAAAAACGCCGCGATGACCCCACCCAGGAAATGCTGGGGAAGCGGGTCATGCGGGTAACTTTTTAAAAGCCTTAGTAGGGCACTGCAGGCTTCCTCGATCTTCCCTTCGCCGATCAGTTGACCGATTTCTTTTGTACGTACGCAAGTGGTGAGATTCACATCTACCGGCGCGACTTGGGTAGGGTTGATGAGCCTATTTGGATTTCTAATTAGTGCGCCTTCGCGAGATGACCTTCCCCTTGCGGCAAAAGATAGTAAAACTACAAGTCGACTTATTAAAGGTGTAAAATTCAGGCCTTTAACTTGAAACCCTTTTTACTTGCCGCGGCGGGTAAGCTTGAGCTAATTAAAATCATCGTTCGGAGAGCAAAACCCTTAGTAAGGCCATACTAGAAGCCCGACGCACCGCAAACAAAAAAACTTATTTGGCACCGTAAACCTAATCAACCCGTTTACCCAGAATTTTATCTTTATTAGAATTTTAACATATCAAAAATGTAAAAGCCCCCTACCAAAAACGCTTAGCCCTCTAGTCGGTTAAACGGATACGCAGCCGCCAGAATAATGCAAAGCGACCGTCTGCAACCCACCAACAAGGACAAACTTATCGGGCGTAGCAACGAAGAAAGCTGGACTCAACCCATAATAATTTACCCAAACGACAATAACGAGCCAACTCTGCGCAAACCCCATTTAAGGTCAAAAGGGAAATAAAGTTGGCGCTACCTCGCTTCGGATACCTCACTAAACCCAACTCCAAAGTCTAAATCTTGTTCGGTGACTTCCGACTCGTTAACTTTGTTGTGAAGAGATCGGGTAGGGGAGACGGTTTTAGGATGGTTGGGATAAGTTCTTAAAAGCATAACGTACTGCCGCTTAGGGAGTAGTGACCCAACCCACAACTTTTAAAGGCCATGGCACCGTTAACCCGCAACCTAAAAAGTTGAGCGGGTACCCTATACCAATATCGGTTATTCAACCTTATCGTGGGTAGGGAGATCTGACCCATCTTGGTACACGGTTTGATATAAGTTTAATATCTATCCCCACGTATTGAATAAGTTGGGCCCCCCAAGTTGGGAACTTTAAGTGGGCTGAGTTGAAGTTAGCTGGAAACAGCGAATTGTAATCTATATATATATATAATTTTTTGGGAAAAAAAAAGAACCTCCTCTAAAAAAAGCTCTAAAAAGTATGAAATAATCGAGAAATTAAGCCTACTCAATAAAACCCTTTTTTTGAAGTCGGCGCCATATTTTAAACTGAATTATAGCATTTTGCTCATAAATACAAATTATATCTTATGTCTGGATTGGGTCCAAGTGTAAACTATAAGCAACTTAGAATAAATAGTACTGAGAATATAAATTATAAATAACTATTAGATCTGTTAAAATATGGCGCCAACTTCAAAAAAGGGTTTTATTGAGTAGGCTTAATTTCTCGATTATTTCATACTTTTTAGAGCTTTTTTTAAAGGAGGTTCTTTTTTCCCAAAAAAACTTTACCCCCAGCTCTTTTCCCCTCAAAAATTAGTGTATTTTTAAAAGTGGCTCTTTTTCCTACTTTTATTAAATATTACTATCTCTATATATTGTTTTTACCCCTAACTATTTCTCTATAAAATTAAAGACTTATTGTATATCTATTATATATAGTATCTTATAAACAAATGTAATAATAATTTATTGTATTAAATTTAGTTGATTTTTGGTCAAATTAACTAAATTTACTAATCACCATCTACAATACTTCATTTTATCAAATTTAGATGATTATATTGGCAACATATGCTGAATTTACTGATTGCCATCTAATGTAATTCATTTTATTAGATTTGGTTGCTTTTATTAGTCAATCTATGTAAATTTATTGATCGTTGTCTAAAATAATTTATTTTATCAAATTTAGATGAGTTTATTGGTCAACTTATGCAAAAATGATAGCCATCTATAATGATTTAAGCTCATCCTGCTATGAGCTCATACTGACTGAATTTTGAACATACCCTCCAGCCATAGGCATATCAAATGTGCAACAAAGCTATCGCTTCATCAAAGCCGGAGAAAGGTTTATCCAGTGTTGTATTAGTCCTACAAGTACTCATCGCTTCCAAGTCCATTTTGATATATTTACTAAATTAATGGGCAGATACTTGACCAATACTTACAAAAGTAAAATGGGACCTAAGTTGGAGCATCCTTGATTTTTAAAGAAGATGATCATCCAAATTGGTCCAGTATTTTCAGAGTTATGCATGAACAAACATAGATTTGATTTATTGTGAGGAAGGCTGACCATGGGATGGACACTTCCAAATTTGACCTGAAAGAAATAAAACTTAGTAACAGGGAAGGCACCCCAGAGAAGTGATGCTATCTCTTGTTGCCAGCGGGAACACCACTATGGGGAGGGGGAGGGGGAGGGAACATGTGAAGGGGCCGTAGCCACAATTGAATATGTGTGGAGGAAAGGGTCTGATTTGATGAACCAAACTGGGAACCAGGAGGAGACCAGCTGATGGCAATGTGGTGGGAGGTGCCCAAACATCCACGCCTGAAAGTGGTCCACCAAATGAGACCAGAATCTGTGGACAGCTTCTGGGAGGGTGGGGGTGGAGCCTGCGATAGCATCCAAGACAATCGTGTGGATAGTCCACATGGTGATTGCAACCACCAGAGCACAGAGGGAGGGTGGAAGGGGGAGGCCATTGATAAAGCAAACATATCTCTTGACAGACTGAAGGGATGTGTTTGATCCTGGCCAAGCAGACATTGAACTTTGTGCCATATCACTCTAGAGGTAGGACACTTCTCCATGTGGTAGAACAGTGTTCCATACTGGCCACACACAATGCAGGATGAGTGTAAAGTGTTAGAGCACTCAGCTATACAGTACACCCACCTCAGGCAGTGCCACACATGGGAACGGATTTGAGGCTGCAACAAAGAATGGTGTGTATATTTCAAAATAGTCTTCTGAGTCTCAATGGAGTAAGGGATGTCCATCATGTCCAGGTAGTCCACCCTGGATAGGACATGGGGTCATGTGGGGATAACACCATCTTGGATGGGTAGCCCCTGTACCTCTTGTGTGAACTGAGGAGAGGGGCGGCCTCTCTGGGCTGTGTGTCCACTAATATGAATTCTCCACTCAGTGCTCCACATGGAGAGGAGGATTCATTTGTAGTAGGTTTTAGTCCCATGAGGACCTGTGGCCAATGAGTGGGAAGCCAGATATTTCATCAAGGAGTGAGGGTTTGATGGATTGTTAAGGCCCAAGGTGTGGGAGAAGTTGGAGCAGGCTGCATGGGACCAGTGTTGGGAGGGGAACGTAGGGGTGGTGATGGCCACAATCCAGGTACCCAGGATCTTGGCAGCATGGGCTTTGAAGTCAAGCAGGCCCATGCCACCATGATGATGAGGGCCAAACATGACCTCTAGCCATACTGGTGGTGGGCGGCCTGACCAAAGCATCCTTGCAGAAGGGCATACAAGGATTTGAAAAAGCTTGGGGAGAAGTGGATGGCGTGGGCTCCAAACCAGACTTTGGAGAGGAGCATAGAGTTGGCTAAAACAACCCTGCCAGTAAGAGAAGTAGGGTGGGCTCTGAGGGAGGTGATGCACTTCGTCACGTTATCTAGAATATGACTTTCCATTACTGCTGATGCATACCTGCCTGCCTCCACCCACACGCCCAGATGGCAGACCGGCCCTATGGTAGGGCGTGGCATGAAGGGGAGCACTAGTGGGGTGGTGTGGGGTGAGCTGGGAGGGCGAGCACGTGTGCAAGCAGATGGGCTGGGCTGGGCATTGGTCGCTGGGGCCCAGCAGGTTTGATACTGACCAAGGAGGATGATTTAGTTTTGGAAGTGTTCAGTGCAGCATTACTTACCCAGGAATACTCCTGGATGAGAGCTTCAAGTGCGCGTGCATCTTTATTATTAGACACCCCTACCACACAGTCATCTACAAATGCCATCATCTTGACTGGGGTTTGGCCTGGCACATGGACCCCAGTGAGTTGGGCATTCACATTTCGAAGTAGTGGGTCAAGGCTGAAGTTGTATAAGAGTGGGCTAAGGGGGTCCCTTGACGTAAGCCCCTTTGAGGGCGGACTACTTCCATTAGGAAGCCAGGGCCACGCACTGCCATTGTTTCAGATTCCGTGAGCAGCATTACCCAGTTGATGAAGCGAGGGGGCAAGCGGAATTGATGGAGGCAGGCCCTGAGGTAGTCCCAATTTACTCTATCATAGGCCTTCTGTTGGTCCAAAAATACAAGTGCCCCAGAGGCTGTGGACTGGCATGCGTTAGCCACAGAGTGTACGTTGTCCCAAATTGACCTTCTGGGTATGAAACCAAATTGTTCTGGGGAGATGGTAACAGATGCTACAATCCCTAAACGGTTAGCCATGATTTTAGTTAAAATTTTTGTATCCGTGTTAGTTAAAGAAATGGGGCGCCAGTTGGCTAAGTCTAACTTGTCCCCTTTCTTGAAGAGTGTGACAGTGAAGGCCTCTTGTCCTCCTGGTAGGAGGCGCATTTCCAAAAGGCTCTGGTTAAGTGAGGCAAGCAGCAGTGGGGATATATATTTGAAGTACTTTTTATATAATTCAAATGGAATGCCATCTGGGCCTGGGCATTTCTGATTTGGTGCACCGCGGATAGCTGTCCAGAGTTCATTTGGAGTAATCAAATTCATTATTTCCGGGTATTGGGAAATGGTGCAGATGTGGGTTCAATCAAAAAATTCCGCCACTTCAGCCGGCTGAATTGGATTGGATCAGTATAACTTGGAGTAATACTTTTGTATTTTGATTGCCAATTCAGCTGGCATATCCATGACGGAATCATCCAATCTTCGCACCTGTGTGCAGGTCACACTCTGGCATGGTGCAAATTTTTTTTATAAAATACGCGGTGCACTTGTCGCCCTCTGTAATGCATTTGGCCCTGTATTGAACACAAACCTGATGTTTGTGTTGCCTTTTGAGCGCGTTAAGGTGGGCAGCTGCTTCCGCCCACTTCTGGCCCCATGCAGGGCTGTATCCTGTAGATGGGATGTTGGACTCCAGGTGTGCCAACTCTGCCAGAGCGCACGAAATGATGGCCAATGTGGCTCATGAGCGTCAGGAGGAGAGGTGGCAAGAGTGGCGGATGGTATCCTCTTTAAAGGTTGACCATGTGGAGATGGGGTCCACGCAAAATGGTGTAACAAACTCTTTTGCCAAAGTTGCTGATTCCACCCAAGTGGAAAATCCTGGCGACGCAAGTTTGGGAGGGCGGAGTTTGCACCAATGTGGGGCCTTAGCCACTGTGACAAGTAGGTGGTAGGTTATCAAGACCAGCCAGTGGTCAGAGAATTCAATTTTTGTTGTTTGGAAGTGGGAAATGTGAGATCAAAATTTTTCTGGTGTGAGGATAAGGTCGATGCAGGTCATGGACCTTAATTAGCCATTGTGGACGTGGGGGCATGTAATGTTTTTGAGCAGCGGGGCTTGCCGCGGCAGCGCATCCATTAACCCAAGGGTGGCCTTCAGAACGCAAAGTTCTATGTGACCCTGGGGGGCGTGGGATGAGGAAGGCCAATGGTCTGTGGGTGAGTTTAGCAAACAGTTCATATCGCCAACTACAAAAGGGTCTGAGGGTAACAGGAGGGATTTGACCAATGAGAAAAATTCCTGAAGCTCTCGTGCACAGGTTGGGGCATAGATGTTGATGGTAGCATGTGCCACATCAGCCCACGAGAAAGTGACAATGAGGACTTGGCCATTGAGGAAGGATTCCAATGATAAAAATTTGAAAAAATTGTTTTTCTGAACTAGCACCCCACAGTGCTCTGACCAAAAGGATAGGGATGGGAGGAGCATGGTTTTCCAAGCATCCTCAGAACCTCACAGACAGTGGGACTCCTGGATGGCCAGGATATCCACGGGTAAATTTTTTTGTAAAAAACTCAGTTTCCTAGCCTGGGACGGCAAGGCCTTGAGTCCGGTGATATTCAACGTCCATAAAGTGAAGGTTTCCCCCATTGCACCTTAGGTGCAATGGGGTGGGCACCTGGGCCCACTAGCCTCCTCTAGATCCTCATGCGCCTTCATGGCAGTGCGGGTGTTTGCAGTGATGCTATCAGTAGTTTTGTTGATTTTGGCAGAAAGGTTTGCGTTGGCTTTTGCCTTTGCTTTTTGTTTCCCTGACGTCAAACAAATTTTTTGTGGTGCGGATGAGTTTGGCGCACCAATAATTGGGTCAAATTTTATTTCAGGTAGGTTGGACCCCAAGTCAATTTCAAATGGAGCTTGGTTGCAAAGATCAGGTGAGATCAAGTCACCCATCAGATACTCAGATTTGGTGGCCCAATTGGCATGGGCTTCCCAATCTGATTGGTTGAGGGATTCCCAAGTTGCTTCCGCCACGAAGGTTTTGATGTCCTCCTAGCGTTGGGAGTGTGGGATAGCAGTGGTGACTTTGGCTGCTTCCTTGGCTGCAGCCCTGCAGGCCTTCTTGGCCTTCTTCCACTCTTGTGGGGAAATAGGTTTACCAGTAGGTAGCAGCCTTGTGCTCCCCACGGGAAAGCCTCTTTGGTGCTTGCGGTTGGTTCATAGTGCACCTCTCCGCTGGCCATAGCCACCAAGGGGCGCTCTTGGAATGTGATGCCCTCCTTGGTGGGGCATGCATGTACCTTATGGCTGAACGCATCACAGTGGGTGCAGATGGGGGTGCGCTGTCCACGGTTACCCAGAAAGGGTGGGTGGTATTCCCTTCAATATTGATATATGTGGAGTGCGGGATCTGGGTTAGGTCCTTTGCAATCTCCTCAGTTGGGGTCAGAACTGCGATGGCTTTGCCAGTGCACAGGTGTGGCATCAGCGTAAAGCGTTGCATCTCAAAAAATTGTATTTCGCCATATATGCTGAGACCATATTTCAGGTGCTGCTCCAAAATGGCACAGTTTACTGTAGTAGGCAAAAAGTCAAACGTGAGGAAAATTTGGTTGGATTTTGTCTATCTGGTGCGTTTGGTTTTGATGACCCATTGCCCTTTGGGGAGGTCAATCACTATGTGCACCGCAGCAGCTTCATCTGCTGCCTCCTTGTTTTTGAAACCGATGTCCAGCTAACCATGTGACATGGTGTGAGGTGCGACATACACCGCAGTTGGGAAAAAAGTGTGCACATCCCCACAAAATTTTTCCCATAAAGTTGTTTGTTGGATGTCCAGAAACACACGGACTCCATATTCCACCGATGAGAATGGTCGGGAGTGCGGCGTGTTGATGTACTGGTTGCATCATGCTTGCTAAGTGAGGATTTCTATGGAATTTTGACCGCCAGTTTTTTATTTTTTTTATTCCGCTGGTTTCTCTGGGGCGTTTTTGAACGTTTGAGGCTGCGGGCCTACCACCTGCTCCTCTTACCTTACTTTCCCAACTGCTCCCTGACATGGGCGCAGACTAATCTCCTCTGTGAGATTATCAAACTAGAATCAGACTTAAATTGAATAAGTTGCAAAAGTGATTGCAACGAGAGAGAAAAGTGATAAAAGATATTTTATTTTATCCTATTCTTGGTTTTAACAGAGTCTTACTTTGGAGAAGTGTCAGCAAGCTGAAAGCACAGCTTGTATTGAAACCTGCCTCAGAAGAAGTTCCTAATTATGTTGGGAAAATTATGCCCAAAATTGACCAGAAGAGTCAGGGCTATTTTAATAGGCCTAGTGAGTTTCCAAATGATGAATATACTGTAAGCCACTGGCCAAATTGAGGATCATCCAGCAGAACTTCATCCTGAATAAGCATTCAGGATACCAATTTTCAGCGAGTGATCCTTGGAACTTCACAACTGGTGCTCACTCAAAACAGGTGACACTCTCCAAAATGGATTCCCATAAACAATTCCTAAAAGAATCAGCCAGACAAGATAGTGACAACGAGATGGAAATAAGCAATAAAGAAATCTCAGATTACTTCAATACCAGCCGCCAAGGCTCTGAAGTGGGCACCTCCTACTCCCTGGATTTTATCACAGTGGGGGGAGCTTATGCAGATACAACCAGCCCAATTGATCTTACATCCTTAAGAGTTAAAGCTATGCCTGAAACCCTTTATCAGGGTTTTAGGATTGGTACTTCACAAATTGATCCCTCCTTCAACTGTTCCACTACCTTAAAAATCAGATAATCATGATGAAAATATATATGAAGTACCAAAATGCAACTGTGGCATCTCTTGCCAAACGTCTCACAGACAGTCAAGAAACTAACGAATTCCTGGTAAACTTTGTTTAACCCTCAATTAAGCATACCCAACAAATCATTGCTAGACAAAATCTGGAAATCACGGAAATCTACCGTGTGCAGGAGAGGAACAATTTTCCCAATTGCCCTACTGGACAAACTTAATTCCAGTTTTGCTGAAGTCCAAAAGGCAATTGTTGATAATAAGGGACTTGCCAATGAAGCTCATGGGAGATTAAACACCCTCAAGGAGCTTCTGAACAAAGGAGTCCTGAAGATAGCTGCAGAAGCTCTTGCTCACCATGGGCTATCACATGAATGGGTACAAACTATAAATAACTGCTGTTGAAATTGGAAAGCCATTCTGATTACTTATTATCTCAATTAGAACGACTTACTATACATGCCACTTCAGACCAAAAAAATCACCTAGAGTTAAATGTAAAATTGATTACTTTAAAGAGTATGTTTGGGCCAAGCTGAATATTATAAACAAAAACTTTGAGTACCTTGCAGCAAAACCAGACGTCCCAAATAGGGATTAAGAGAATGCTCAGATCAAAGAGGAAGTTTCTAAACTTTGTACTGTGGTATCGAGATTGCAGGCCAGAAATAATGAAATTACTCAGGAGAATTGGGAACTCAGAATGCAATTATCAACTGCAAATTCCCGAGGAGACAGTATGGACAAAGATATAAAAAGCATAACAACCAATTAACATTAATTCAAAGAGGAGTACAACAACCTTAAAAAAGAATTTAAATCCCTCAAAAAGCAAGACTGCCAGTGCTCACCCAACTTCAATAAAAGAGAAATAGGAAAAAGCTCCGCTTATTATGCGAAAAAAAGCCTTGAAAAGTAACTAAGGGCTTAATTCAGGTGTCAGAATCCAGTAGTTCAGAGCAATATCATGAAATTGCATCATCAGAAGTTGACACGGATGCAGAAACTGATATTTTGAACATCTGTTCTATGGCTAGAGTTCTAGCATCAATCCCAACTCCAGATACTTCCCAACGGGAAAGAGGGCCGATTATGGGTGATGATACACCAAGACGTTTAAGAAGAAGTACAACCCCTATGCCCAAAAAAGGGCGAGATGACTTTAAATCATTAAATTTACCAAAGTTTAATAAGCGAAACGTTCACTCTTTCCTCAAGTTTTTTGAAAAGGCAATGGGGGGAGCATCAGATCATGCAAAAGGATTGGCACTGATTAACTTACTCAATGCCCATAGATGTGACCTCGTTATGCCCTATTTGAATAATGATTGGTCCTATATGGATGGCAAAATTGCAATAACAAAACAGTTTGGAGGGCCTGAGAAATTAGAAACCTGAAAAAGAGAGCTTCTTAATATTAAATTTAACAGAATGAGACTATTAAGGACTTTGTGGATAGATTTTTCCATGAGGCACAAGTTCTGCTTGGGTGCAATTCAATAGATAAGTTTGATGCCAAGATTGCAATGGAGCACATGATTATGCCCTTCCATGAACTGCACAATGTCATGTTGATTGCATTTAATGGAAGCTGGAAATCCAAGAGATTACCAATTACTTGAGAAGCTATTCCCATAATTTTGATGCTCCTTGTTAATTCTCAGCATAAAGCTTGATTCCACTGAGTCAAATTTACACAGGGTATTAGCCTCTGAGCAACCAAATCAAACAATATGAAGATCGCTGACTCTAATAAAACTCAATGTATTATATATGGAGCAATCGCCCCTATCAACCTTTTATTAATCTTCTAATAATTGTAGACTTATCTGCCACAACCTGCTAAAAGAAAAAGACCTCTTCCTCAATCCTCTGTTTAACTCTTTGAATCTCTTTTCCCCAAGCTGGATGCATCCTCAGCTTGGTAGTCTCCTATTCATTTTCCCTTTTCTAGAATTCTCACCTTATATTTGAAATCTCAGTGTAATTTCCCTTGATTCAATGAGTGGAGACTTTTATCAATTACTTTTCATATACCTTTTCCATCAATCTCATGACTTGTCTCAATTCCCACTCCAATCCACCAGTATGTGTAGCATATCATCCATCATATTAAATTCTTGACATTACCCCCCCTTTGACTGGACAATATGCTCTTACTGCTTATATGCTTGAAGGAACTTCACATGAACTCAGTTGATAATTTGACCCCCCACAGTTCCTTAATGGTGTAGATGTCCATGCCAGTCTTCTTGATTATCTCAAATGGCCTAGCACAGATGTTAGAGATCTTGTTCTTCCACCCACTCTGTGCTGGTCATGGAATAAGAAATGGTCACATACAGCAAACATTAGAAGTCCACTCTGTCTTTTCTGGTCAGCCACCTGATCACGAATCTTTTTAGCCAAATTGATGGAATAGGCTTTCATTTGTAGCTTGATCAGCATTTTTGTAAGAGTCCTCAAATATCGCTGAGGGTCCATACCACCAGTGTCCTCTACACACGAGTAAAGCAAGGCAGGCAGAGCCAGATGTCGACCAAACAACAGTTGGAAAGGGCTCTTACCTGTGGACAAATTATAGCTGAAATTATATGCAAACAAAGCTTTAGGTAGGAGGGTACTCCATTCCAAGAGTTGATCCTTTTGCTAATCTATGGAGTATGTTCACTAAGGTTCCATTGACCCATTCCACCATTCCATTTGATTCCAGATGCTAGAAGGTGTCAAAGCCTGCAGATCGCCATCAACTCGTTCAACTTGGGCAAGATGTGCAAATTGAAATTGGTTCTGTTGTCCGTTAGAATGAACTACAGGCAGCCATGTCACTGTATAATGCACTCCATAATAAACTTGGCAGTAGTGACTGCTCCCAAGTCATTAATGGCCCTGGCCTCCACCCATATAGTCAAATGGTCAATTGTGACGATTATATACTTGGATCGGTTGGCGCTAGTTGGCAAAAGTCCTACTACATCAAGGGAAACGGTGTGCCAGGCAAAACTGGGGCTTAACCATCTGGTATGTGGTCTTCTTGTGAAATGGCTTTTCCACTTGGCACTGATGGCAACAACTTTTGGCATTTCCTATACATCATAATTCATGCTCTCCCAGTAGTAGTGGGGTCGCAAAAACTCCAACGTTTTCTGAAATCCTCATGTCCTACCGCCTGATGGGCATCCATAATAATCGCGAGTCTAGCAGAAGGTTTAGGGAAACTCAGCGTCAAGTCTCCGATCTGATTATATAGTACCCCCTCATGTAGGTAAGTATCCTTCCTGAGCCCATCTAATACCTTGATCACCTGCAGCGGCTCATCATGGTATTTGTTCACCACCATCTTATCATACATAATGTTAGCTAAATCTGTCGTGATAGCAACTGTTGATAGTCAGGAAAGACAATCCACATTTTGATGTTTTGCTCCTGGATGGTGTATAATCTCGAAATTGTACAACTGGCGCTTTAGTGCCCAACGCATGAGCTGTCCTTCGTGTTCACACAGATTCTGCAGCCAGAGCAAGGAAGCGTGATCTTTCACAGCTTGGAAATTTACCCCATGTAGATATACCTAAAACTTTTTGTATGCGTAAATCACAGCCATACACTACCACTCAGATACAGTGAAGCTTTGTTAGTGAAAATTCAAGCTTCAACTACAAAATGCGACAGGATGCTCCCCGCTGTCATCATCCTTCTGGGATATACAGCCCCTATAGTGGAGAGGGATGTATATGTTTGTACAATGAATCGTTTGTCAAAGTTGGGGTATTGCAAAATGGGTGTGCTTGCTAACACGGTTTGTAACACATTGAAAGCATTTTGGTATCATTCCATAAAATTGAAAGAGACATTTACTTTAACAACTCAAAAAGCGGTGCCCTAATGCAACTGAAGTTGAGAATGAACTGTCAGTAGTAACTGACCATCCCCAAGAACACTTAAATATCTCGTTTATTATATAGGATAGTCATCTTGCTTATTGTTTCCACCTTTTCCAGCTGCAGTTTAAGCCCTTTTGAATCCACTATAAACCCGAGGTATTCTAATTGTTCTTTGATAAATGACACTTCTGAGGCGTAATTTTGATATTATCATTAGTGAGGCAACGGAACACTTGTTCCAACTGGGCAAGGTGCTCTGTAAATGTCCGCAAGAACGCATTGATATAATTGAGGTAAACTATGATACAGAACAGCTTTAAGTCACCTAAATTTGTATCCATGGCACGCTGGAACGTAGCCATGGCGTTGCACAAACCTTGTAGCATGTGTGTTGGCTGAAATAACCCCTTTGAAGTGATGATAGCGCATTTCTCCCATTCCGCCAATGGCAATTTGATCTGCCAATACCCCAAGATCAGATCCATGGCAGAAAAATAATTTGCCCCGCCCAATCGGTCTAAGGCATCGTTAATCCATGGAAGAGGGTAAAAATCCTTTTTTGTTATGCTACTGAGCTTACAATAGTCAATAACTACCAAATTTGTGCCATCTTTTTTTACAATGAGAATCAGTGATACCCACGGACTGTTTGATGGCTCTAGCATCCCTTGTTTATAAGTTTATCTACCTTGTCAGAGACAACCTTTTCCACCACCTTTAATAATCTAATAGGTCTTGATCAAATGGGAGGGTGATCTCCAGTATCTTTTCAATGTAAAACCCCTTGGGCACACCCCAAATCATGATCATTGTATGCAAAAATATCCCGGTATTATTCAAATAATAATATAGCCTTAACTTGCTATTCCGCCAATAATCCAGTTTTTGTTTCCTCCGGAACCACTGTCAATACGCTGAATGATGAATTTGTCAGTAGTCCAAGATCCTCCCATGATCCAAAATCATGAATACGATGAACGTCCTCTATAGGAGCTAATTGTAGATAAGCCACTACTTAGTGTCACTGGATCGTTATCATCTCCTTCTGTAAATTTGCTAGCAGTACCTAAACCTCCCCATTTCTAGGGAGTAGTAGCCCTAGAGCCACATGTTGTTCAAGCTGTGAGTGCTGGTGAGGCCCCTAATTTCCCCATATAGCCCTATAAGAATGTCAGTTTTGAGCTCAGTTCCTACTATTCACTGATGTCCAGATGGTATGCTCAGAGCGCTCGCTGCTCAAAGCGGAATCCCTTTATATTCATAAATCTGGTTGGGAAGGGCTCTGGTTCTCCTCTTCATACACCGATATTGAACAGGAATCACTCCATTACTGTATGCAATATTGATTTGACTATAGTGGAACAGATCCTTTGGGATTCAACTAGAGGTAAAATAAATGGAAATCTGTTGTCCCAAAATGTTAAGGGTTTTCTCCACCATATTTATCACAGCACCAAATTTACTCATAAATGACGCACCAATTAATATGTCATAGCTATTGTTTGGCAGAACCACTGCTGGAGCAGAAGCCCTGACTGACCAAAATCATAAAGGCAACGTGCTATATGCTCCTTCAGACACAGTACTATGCATCCCCGCATTCCTGCATACTACTCAGTGGTCTACATACAGCTTAAACAGAAGCTTAGCCACCAACCTGGTAGAAATTAAATTCACAGGGGCCCCTGTGTCTATGATAGCGCAGATTTTGTGTTTTGATCAAAAATGTCACAATAGGTGCACTCCAACTTAAAAAGAATCATCAGTGTTTATTACATGGACATCCAAAGGCTTTTTGTTACTCTGAAAGGAGGAAATTCCCATGCTGACATGAGGATAATCCATAGCAATTTTTTCAACCATAATTGCTATGTTAACCCCTACTAAAGAGGCAAAGTCCACCAAGGGATCCATGTTTCTCATGCTAGTTTGTTCCAGATCCTGACATGCATATGGATTCTGCACATCCTGGTAGAACTCAGAGCTTGGGGGTGAATAACCACTCTCTGGATCAGAATCAGGGGTATCTGATGGAAGCTGTTGGTATAGCAACTCGTCCGCCTGAGTTCTGAATCCTACATGAAGAGATGCTTAAAAATTAATAGGAACGATTTAGTAAGCCCTGGGTAACGTCCTCTGGGTGTTGACTGGGCCATTTTCCCATTTCCGAGTAAGAAGGCACCAAAGAGGATGGCTGTACCCCTTGTTACTCAGGGCAATCTCGCTCACATAGTAGATGAGCGCTGAGAAACAGCTCTCCCACTTTAGATCCCATTTCCCGTACCCACACTAACCTTAGCAGAACTTTTATGATGAATCAATTAAATCTGCACCAAGATAGCCAAAATAAAAATGATTGTAACCAATTCGAGTAGCAATCCACCCTATGCTCAGATTTTAAATGGTCAAAAAGGTATGAAGACTGATCTATCAGCTGGAATGCCTGACAGTTGTGATTCAATTAACATGACAATCAGAAAAATCTCTCCCCTCCCAAATCTGGCAGGCATCACCCCCAATGGGCAGCTTCCTGCTGACAAATTGGGCGTTGCGCCTGATGCAATGCCACTGACCAAATGAATGGCCCAGTGACTGAGCACGGGCGGGTTGGGCATCCCAAACTTGTTTCCAACCAAATGGGCTCACCCCTATGCGGGGTGGCCTTGGGGGATTCCTGCCGCTTGTTGGGCTAAATGCCATCACGCCAACTGTCAGAAATGTAGTTGAGCTTTGGTTCAGGCGTTCATGGTCAAACCAACAGTGACTTGGCCCACCACCAAATTTTGTGATGATGGTTCCCAAGGTACTGACCCGCCCATTCCCAAATAATTTGCCATTTAGGTTGAATTTGTGGGACCTGATCCCAGCTTTGCTTTTCTCCAAATTGACTACTATTTAATCAGACGCATCACACTGAGAAAATTTTTGGTCAATTTTTCTTTCCTAAATTTACATTAAAATTCTTTCCAAAAATTATTTTTTACATGTTAAAAATTAAGTTGCCTTATCTGCTGATATTCTCATACCCCTCGGGGTTATTGGCCATGTGCATCTGGTACTTTATTTTGTGCCTATATAAAATTCTGGCTCACTGGCAGATATTGATGGAACTCTTTCCTGGTTCCATATTCTTCATATCAGCAGCAGTGCCCCGGGCATTCTGCTTTGCTGTTCAGATGCTCTGGCATCTGGGATGGCAGGCCAGTCTAAACTTTACTTGCTGTTCACCTGACATAATCAACCAACCATTATTCCTAGCCATTTCCGCCTTTCTCACCTTTGTAGGCTCAGCAATGGTTCCTTCCTTCCAACTGAGCCAGGTTGTAAAGTAAACTATCTCTGACCAAATTAGACCAGCCACACTCAAACCTCCAAAACCATACCCAATAGTTGCCACGGCTATTTGCCCATTGGTTTCCCCGGACCCCACCACCATCTCTTTGGTATTGCTGAATTCATCCACAACTACCAATAAGGAGAACTACGCTTACTTCTTAGTACCCATGAAAATTAGCGTTGGTTCTCATAACGTCTCCTTTGAGGCCCTGGTGGACACTGGAGCTGCGGAAAAATTTTATGAGTTTGAATTGCACAACAATTAAAGCTGGAAATGGATACGGGCTCCTCAGTGATGGTGGCCTCATCTGCTTATCAGCCCTCATATGTTTTTTGCCGACTGGTACCTTTTTCAATCCACCAGTTCACCTTCTGTGATTGCTTTTTGGCTATGCCAGACTTGGTGTTTACGGTGATCTTAGGTGTGGGGTGGTGGCGTTGACAACATGTGAAGATTCATTTAGAGTCTAATATGTTTTCATTTACCAATGATCATTCAGAGGGAGAATTCCCTTTGATCAACACCCTCAGGAAGGTACAAGGAACTAGCTCTATCACTACCCTCGTCACTTCTGCGGGCGTTCCAGCCAATTTCCCCAAAAACTTAATGCACTATCAGAGAATCTTTGATATGGAAAAGGTGGATTGTCTGCATAAACATACCAGGTACAATTGTGGGTTTCGAACAACTGTGGAGCTGGTGAACATCAACTGTCTGTTGTATCCCCATACAGCGGAGGAAGAAGTTGCACTCAATACCTGGTTGAATGATATGTTGAAAAAAGGTTGGCTGTTTAAGGAGACCTCACCCATCGCCTCCCCCATCATCTTCACCAAAAAAGCGGATGGTTCTCTCCATCCCTGCATGGATTACGGCCATTTAAATAAAATAACAGTTACTGATCCCTACCCATTGCCTCTGGAGCAGACAATCAGTCAGGCAATCGCCAAATCCCTTGTTTTTTAAGCTGGATCTGGTGACCGCCTTCAACAAAATCTGGGTAGTGGAAGGACAGGAATGAATAACAGCGATCCAGATGAAGCGTAGCATTTTCCAATTTCGTGTAATGCCTTTTGGACTGAAGAATGCTCCCGCTACATTCCAACGGATGATCAATAATGCACTGGGTGACCTCCGGTTCACTTGTGCTGTTGCATACATTGATGATATTCTGGTTCACTCCCCAACTCCCAAACAAAACGCAATTGACTTGGAAGCGGTGGTGGTCGCCTTGCATAAAGCAGGGTTGTTTCTCAAAGCTTCCAAGTGTGAGTTTTATAAAGAGGAGGTTACTTTCCTTGGGAACCTGGTTCTTAAGGATGGTGTAGCAATCCCTCCCAACAAGTTAGATTTTATCCAAGAATGGCCAGCCCTGACTACCCAGAAGCAATTATGGAGTTTCTTAGGAACCATAATTTTTCCTAAAAAGTTCTCCCCCGCACTCTCTCAGCTCGCCGCCCCACTCCACCCACTCACAGGGAAAAATGTACCTTTTTGTATGACGGACAAATGCCAACAGGCATTTGAGTCAATTAAAGAGTTGTTCATATCCCCTCCCATTTTTAAAACGTGCCGATCCCACCAAGCCATATATCATTGCATGTGACGCGTCATCAGTAGCTGTTGGAGCAGTGTTGCTCCAGGAGCACGATGGTTTGGAACACCCAGTCACCTACTTTTCCCAAAAGTTTACCTCTATGGTGCAGTCTTGGGCTATTTATGACAAGGAGTTGGTAGCTGTTGCATGGGCCCTAACTCATTGGAGGTACCTGTTACAGGGTGCCTGACATGAATTAATGGTTTGCACGGATCACCAGGCCTTGTTGTATTTTTGTAAACCCCAAAAATTGGCACACCAACAAGCCTGAACCTATTAGGACTTGTGTAGTTTCAACTTCATATATGAATTTGTAAAAGGTGCACTAAATGTACTTTCCAATTTTCTCAGCCACAGCCCCGCCCACAGTTCCGCGGATTTAGAGGAAATGGATCTCATTACTATGATTCCTACCACCCAAATCTTGTCAATTGTTCCCCCTGTCATTTCTTCTGTCGCTCTGGCTCCTGATGCTCCGCTAGTTGCTCAGGACTTAGCCATTCAAATGGCCTGCCCTGAGGGCGTGGAAATGGTTGAGCAGTTATCCCACCAGAAGCCTAAACACTCCCTATACTCACTTAAGGAGGGTCTTATGTATTTTAGATCCCAAGTTTGGGTTTCCCCTTCATTCCAAAGTGAGTTATTTCTCGCCCATCATGACCCCCCACGGTTGGTCACCCTGGTTCTAAGAAATGCATCAATTTGATCAAATGGACCTACAATTGGTCAGGTTTGACAAAAGAAGTTCCAGTCTGGATCGCCGATTGTGTTACTTGTGCTAGGGCCAAGTTGGACTGCTCTGGCAAAAATGGCCTCCTGCATCCCTTACAGCAGGTGGAGGGTCCATGGACATCAGTGTCCATGGATTTTATTGTTGAGCTCCCCTGTTCTAATGGGTTCACAGCGGTGATGGTAGTGGTGGATCACTATATGAAATTTTCCCTCTTTATCCCCTGCACTTCCACGATTACATCTGAAGAAACTGCCCACCTTTTCGTACGCCATGTGTTTTCAATGTTTGGTCTCCCCCAGGATATTATCAGCGACCGTGGTTCCAGTTCGCCGCGCGGTTTTGGAGTGAACTTCTATCAATCCTGAAAATATCCCCCTGTCACTCCATGGCATATCATCCTCAGTCTGACGGCCAGACCAAGCGGGTCAATCAAGTTCTTGAACAGTACCTGCGTTGCTATGCTACAGCTGCACAGGATACTTGGGCCAATGATCTCCCCCTCTCCCAATTCACATAAAATAATGGAACCCATGCATCCATGGGGTTTTCCCCTTATGAAGCAACGTTGGGTTATAATCCTTTGTTTTTGGTCAGACTGTGCTTGCGGCCAGAGGTTCAAGCTACCGCAGACCACGCTGCTCATATTAAATTGACTCAAGGCTTAGTGCAGTAACACCTCACCAAAGCTATAGATGACTACAAGCAGTTCGCGGATTGGAAGAATCTTCCAGGTCCTGAGTTTATGAAGGGTTCTTACATTATGCTCAACCCATCACTTAAAAATCCAGGCTCCTTTCCACAAATTCGCCAGCAAACGTTTGAGACCCCATTTGGAGGAGGTATTGGGTAATGGGGTGTTCTGACTGAAGCTTCCTGCGCATTGGAAGCAGCACCATGTTTTCCATGTTTCCCAGCTGTCACCCTTCAAGGGTGCAGTTCCCACAGAACTGGAGCTGATCATCATCAACGATGGGGAAGAAGCCAAGATAGAGGCCATCCTGGCATCTCAGAAGTCGTGACGTTCCATCCAATACCTAGTGGCCTGGAAAAGGTACCCAGCCTATGGAAATAGCTTGGCCAAGGCGCGCGATTTCGCAAATTGAATGGACCTGGTCAAAGCTTTCCATATATCCCACCCCCAGGGCTCCCCCCCCCCCCCCAGAAAATTGTGACGATTATGGCTATCAAGTTACCAAAAGCACACAAGAATGTGGCTCTGGTGCAGTTCCCTGGTGGTGGGGCCCTTCCCTTGGGAAAAGGAAAGGGTAATGTAAGTCCTGGGGAACGTCCTCTGGATGTTGACCGGGCCATTTTCCCATTTCTGAGTAAGAAGGCACCAAAGAGGATGGCTGTACCCATAATTACTCAGGGCGATCTCACTCACATAGTAGATGAGTGCTGGGTAACAGCTCTCCCACTTTGGATCCGATTTCCCATACCCACACTAACCTCAGCAGAACTGTTATGAGAAATCAGTGAAATCTGCGCTGAGATCACCAAAATAAAATTTATCATAACCAATTCGAGTGGCAATCCACCCAATGCTCAGATTTTAAATGGTCAAAAAGGTATGAAGACTGATCTATCAGCTGGAATGCCTGACAGTTGTGATTCAATTAACATGACAATCAGAAAAATCTCTCCTCCCAAATCTGGCAGGCATCACCCCCAATGGGCAGCTTCCTGCTGACAAATTGGGCGTTGCGCCTGATGCAATGCCACTGACCAAATGAATGGCCCAGTGACTGAGCACGGGCGGGTTGGGCATCCCAAACTTGTTTCCAACCAAATGGGCTCACCCCTATGCGGGGTGGCCTTGGGGGATTCCTGCCGCTTGTTGGGCTAAATGCCATCACGCCAACTGTCAGAAATGTAGTTGAGCTTTGGTTCAGGCGTTCATGGTCAAACCAACAGTGACTTGGCCCACCACCAAATTTTGTGATGATGGTTCCCAAGGTACTGACCCGCCCATTCCCAAATAATTTGCCATTTAGGTTAAATTTGTGGGACCCAATCCCAGCTTTGCTTTTCCCCAAATTGACTACTATTTAATCAGTCGCATCACACTGAGAAAATTGTTGGTCAATTTTTCTTTCCTAAATTTACATTAAAATTCTTTCCAAAAATTATTTTTTACATGTTAAAAATTAAGTTGCCTTATCTGCTGATATTCTCATACCCCTCGGGGTTATTGGCCATGTGCATCTGGTATTTTACTTTGTTCCTATATAAAATTCTGACTCACCAGTAGATATTGGTGGAACTCTTTCCCAGTTCTTTTTTCGTCATATCAGCAGCAGTGCCCCGGGCATTCTGCTTTGCTGTTCAGATGCTCTGGCATCTGGGCTGGCAGGCCAGTCTAATCTTTACTTGCTGTTCGCCTGACACAATTGAATTGGACTTAGTGGAGGTAGAGCGTCCCATCTCTACTCCACTTGAGATTTTCATTGCTCAATCTTCTCAATTGGCATTGCATACACCTGCAGTTTTCTAGGACAATTACCCGCATAATGCCCTCTTCATTTGCACTGGAAGCAAGTATTCATAAAGGGTTCACGTATATACTTTGAAGCAGGAGGACCAGTTTTAAGATTAATGGTATTATTTCAAGGTTTTGGTCAAACTGGCGAAGTGTACATAGGCCAAAAAGGATCTGCTGATTTATATGATGGATAAATATGTTCCAGAAGTTGATAACTCGGTCACTGCGGCCTATATCCTGAAGGGTATGGTGCAGCAACAGTAGGGGTCTTTTGGGCTACATTATGAGCACTGATTATAGCAGAGAGACCACATAAGGTGTTCACAAAATGAATAAGTCCTACATCTTCATCCAAAATGTGAGACATAGCATTATGTAATTCACAATATGGTTTAACAGTCGCCGTCATAGCTATACTGACATTCTTGGTGGATAAAATGTTGGCTCTGAGTAACACATGTGCTTCTGCCTAGAATCATTTAGCGAATTCTAACAGGGACTCGTTTTGGTGGAACTGTATGGTCAGAAAGTCAGCTTTTGTTGGGCCATCTTGGCCACGCCCCCAAATAGCCGTAGAACAGTCATTTTTAACTTCTTCATAAGGTACTGAGCTATTTAGATGGTAACAGGTAACCTGATCTGTGCTTTCCACATCCAAAGTGGACAGCAACAGTTTCACCTTCCACTAATCAGAAGCCCCTTCCACGGCGAATTTATCACTTAAAGTAGCTGTGCAGATTCCTATCATTACTGAAGGGAGGTAATTTCTCGATTTGAACAGCTTTGCCTTGCTCTGGGCTCCAGCCACAAGAAGCAGTCGAATTGGATCCTGAGTGACTAGGTGAACCACCCCCTGGTGAACTATCATATGGATGGGCAGACTGAATTAATCTGCCAGAATGGACTCAGAAGAAGTAGTGTCACGTATAGGTCCACCACAACTCCTGAGGGATACTTGTTAGTGGATCCATAGCATTCTGACCCAAATCACCACTAACTGCACCACTTCCCCCAGCTCTGGCGTGCTCAGCAAAATTTTTGTTGATTAGCTGTTCTGTTTTAACTGAATAGCATTTAAATCATCCATCCTGAAATTCCTTTTGCAGCATCTCATATTGATGTTGCATCTTCTGAAAAAATTCCCACTCATCATCCAATTTTTGCTCCACTGCCTGTAGTCAAAAGAGGGCATCCTCCACTGTGCTCTGCATTCTTTTATGCTGCCTGCTAGCATTACCCGCTTGTTGATTAGCGTCATTTATTTAGTTAATGAGGGCGGCTTTTTCTTGCACTAATTCCAAATTGGCCCATTGAAGGATAATAATTTATACTTGCATGTCCATGTACTCTCTCATCTCACTGATCAGAAAAGGAATGGCTTGACTTCGCCCAGCCTGACTAATGACTTCCAATTGTGTAACCCAACATATTAACTGGAGATATTTGGGGGACGTCAACCAAAGGATAAGCGCATTATCTGTCATCCACTGATTACTCCACTCAATGAGAAGTTGACTAAATTCAGTGGCAACAGAACTGACATGATCCATCACTCGCCATTCTGTTAGTGTCATCCTTTTCCTATTTTGAGCTATCACGGCTTCAAGCACTTCTGCCAATTCTTCTAGGTCTTGCATAAAGTGCTCAGTATTGCTTCCCAATGTTGTAACATCTTGAATCCATTCTGCTAATAGGCCATGATGATCCAACAGTTCTCCTATCACCTGAGGTAACTCTAGATTCAACTGTGGCACCAAGACATCCAACTGATGACGGACATCCCCAACACGGTGGTCCATATGTATCAGCACCCCCTGCACCTCCAAAAAAGAGCAATTGAGGCAGTCAAGCAGGAGGCGAGTATCATTTTTCTGTGCTCGAGTGAACCACATTACATCCCCAATCTTAATATTGTAATAAGCCAGCACATGCAGTAGCTGGCGGATAGACAGTTGCACATAAGCAATTAGTTACTCCTCGGTTCTGTGCATACTAAGTCACAAGATAATCCTGTTGTAGTTGCATCCAGATATGGCATATACAAGGCGTGGCAGTTTTCTTATTCCCTTTTATTGTGAAACAAACTCAAGGCATGCTCCCCCACCTTGTCCTCATAGAGTCGATATCCAAACAAAAGCCATTCCATAATGTCATGCACCTGCTGAGGGGTCACATTTGTGGAGTGGCCTTGTTGGTCAGCTGTCAACTTGGGGCAGGTTATTAATTGCAAATTAAACATAACATCTTCATCACCTGCCGCAGTTACTATAAATAGCAATGGTTTGTTGTTAGGTGCTTCCGCACTTCCTCAGCATATTGTGCACGGATCAGATCAGTTTTGTCATAATGAGTGAGAGCTCCCCATTTAATCCTAGAGTCAATAAACTACAGTTGACCAGTGGTCCCCTGTAATGAAAAAAACTGTTAATTCTTGGCGTAAAGGCTTGATTATGCTGAGTCAAATTTACACAGGGTATTAGCCACTGAGCAACCAAATCAGATGATATGAAGATTGCTGACTCTAATAAAGCTCAATAAATGATATATGGAGCAATCTCCCCTATCGACCTTTTATTAATCTTCTAAAAATTGTAAACTTATCTGCCACAACCTACTAAAAGAAAAAGACCTCCTCCTCAATCCACTGTTCAACTCTTTAAATCTCAGTTCCTTTAAGCCATGTGCATCCTCAGCTTTGTAGTCTCCTATTTGTTTTCCTTTTCTAGGAGTTCTAATTTATCTCAAAATCTTGACATAATTTCCCTCAATTTGCTGAATGGTTGACACTTTGAGTAATTACTTTTCATATACCTATTCCAACAATCTCAAGACTTTTCTCGATTCCCACTCTGATCTGCAGGTATGTGTAGTGTATCATCCAGTCATATCAACTTCTTGACATCCCTAATCAGGCCAAAGATCAGCAAAAATCCCAATTTTCGTGCCCAAAAAGCAACACTATGCCTGACCAGGAGAATAATTTCTAATATTCAAACCAAAAATTTGAGCAAAAGCAGCTGTTAGGGCCGATTACTTGCCACAACTGTGGTCAAATGGGGCAAATTGCTATCCAATGATACAGACGGTCCAACAAAAGGCCTGGGGTCAACTTTGCTCTAGAAACCAACAGCGACAATGAGGCAGAAAAAGAGCAGGTGAGGTAGAGGCAGAATGCTCTAACTCCACCAATTTTTAAAGCATTCCTCATGATCCTGATGAGCTTTTTTTAGCCAAAGATGTTGCTAATGATAACCTCCACCATATCGTGGCTAATTATGTCATGATGGTCACTACTTAGGCCACAGCAAAAGTAACTAAACCCTTGAAAAATACCAAAGAAGCCCGAGCAGAGGTATCAAAACCTTACGAAAAGCAAATTATTGATCAGGGTTTGGACCTACAACCCAGATGTTCAACTGACCTACCTAAGCTTAAAAACGTTCAAGTAGCCATTCCCATAAAGATCTTAGCAGATAACTTCCCAGATATTTGCTCAAGCCTTAAATCACACCTAGATTTGGGCAACAGTCACATCACTCATACAATAAATACCTCTGAAAACTACTCTGAATGTACTTATGTGGACATAGCAGTGAACAAGGTGCGAGTTTGGGCCATTGTCAATAGTGGCGCTCCTATCAATATAGTCAGTATAAAGTTGGCTAGAAAACTATAAATTGCACCCGATGTTGCCCACTGTCAGGAATATGGAACCGCTGGAACACATACAACTAAATTGCTGGGCGCCTACAGTACCCTACCTCTCAGAATCTATCTATTATAGTAACAGCACCTGCTATAGTATTGCCAAATACAAACTATGATATCCTAATAGGGACTGATTTCCTAAGCAGAGTTGAATTTATTACCAATCATATTGACAATACTCTCACCATTCTTGGCCAGGATATTCCACTTTATTATAAACATGATTAGGCAGTTGAGAAAAAGAAGTTCATCCTATTTATAAATCTGGCCTACAAAGATGGAGCTGTCACCAATTGAGTATTTCAAAACACAGTCAAAGATAAAACCACTACCCACATATATTGATGAGTCAAATGGCATTCCACTTCAATCAAATCAGACCATTACTATACCATCTGAAGAACAAGTAATTTTCGCAATGGGACTCACAATTAATATCCCAGAAGGACTTTATGGTGAAGTATATTAACCATGGTCTAAATCTCGATTCAAACCAAACATTGCCCCTGGTATTATCATTCTGGGCCACATAGAAATACATATCTTAAAACTTTTCTCTCTCGTTGCAATCACTTTTGCAACTTATTCAGTTTTAAGTCTGAATCTAGTTTGATAATCTCACAGAGGAGATTAGTCTGCGCCCATGTCAGGGAGCAGTTGGGCAAGTAAGGTAAGAGGCACAGATGGTAGGCCCACGACCTCTAACTGCAAAAACGCCCCAGAGAAACTGGCAGATTAGATAAAAATAAAAACCGGTGGTTACTATTTCCCCAGAAATCCTCTCTTGACAGGTGTGATGTAACCAGTACATCAACACACCGCACTCTCAACCACTCTCATCGGTGGAATACAGAGTCCAGGTATTCCTGGATATCCAACAAGCAGCTCTGTGGGAAAAATTTTGTGGGGATGTGCACACTTATTTCCCAACTGCGGTGTACATCGCACCTCACTCCATGTCACATGGTTGGCCGGATCTCAGTTTTTAAAACAAGGAGGTAGCAGATAAAGCTGCTGCGGTGCGCACTGTGATCAACCTCCCTGAAGGGCAGCGGGTCATCAAAATCAAGCGCACCAGATGGACAAAATCCAACCAAATTTTCCTCACGTTCACCTTTTTGCCCACTACAGTCAAACGTGCCATTTTGGAGCAGCACCTGAAAGCTGGTCTAACCATATATGGAAAAATACAATCCTTTGAGATGCAACGCTTTATGCTGATGCCACATCTGTGCACCAGCAAAGCCATTGCAGTTCTGACTACAACTGAGGAGACCGCAAAAAACCTAACCCAGATCCCGCACTCCACTTATATTAATATTGAAGGGCATACCACCCACCCTTTCTGGGTAACCGTAGACAGCGCACCCCCCATCTGCACCCACTGTGACGCGTTCAGCCATAAGGCACATGCATGCCCCACCAAGGAGGGCATCACATTCCAAGAGCACCCCTCAGCGGCCATGGCCAACGGGGAGGCTCACTACAAACCAACCACCAGTACCAAAGAGGCCTTCCTGTGGGGAGCACAAGGCTGCTACTTACTAATAAAGCCTGTCTCCCCTCAAGAGCAAAAGAAGGCCAAACAGGCCCTCAGGGCCACAGCCAAGGAAGCGGCCAAGGTCGCCTCCGCTATCCCACACTCCCAACTCCAGGAGGAAATTGAAACCCCTATGACAGAAGCAACTTGGGAATCCCTCACCCAATCTGAGGATCCAATGGGCAACTCAATCTCACCCAATCTTTGCAACTAAGCCCCAATTGAAACCGATTTGGTCTCCAAACTACCTGAAAAAAACTTTTGACCCAAATGTTGGTGCACCAAACTCATCCACACCACAAAAATTCGTTTGACAGCGGGGAAATAAAAAGCATAGGCAAAAGCCAACGTGAACTTGTCTGCTAAAATTAACAAATCTTCCAATAGCGTTGCTGCAAACACCCATGCTGCCATAAAGGCCCATGGGATCCAGAGGAGGCTGGTGGGCCCAGGTGCCCACCCCCTCGCACCTAAGGTGCAATGGGGGAAGCCTTCACTTTAGGGACATTGAATATCGCCAGACTCAAGGCCTCGCCATCCCGGGCTAGGAAACTGAGTTTTTTACAACACAATTTACCCGTGGATATCCTGGCCATCCAGGAGTCCCACTGTCCGTTAGGTTCTGAGGACGCTTGGAAAACCATGCTTCTCTCTTCCCTATCCTTCTGGTCTGAGCACTGTGGGGTGCTTGTTCAGAAAAACAATTTTTTAAATTTTTATTGTCTGAATCCTTCCTCGATGGCTGAGTCCTCATTGTCAAATTTTTGTGGGCTGATGTGGTGCACGCTATTGTTAACATTTATGCCCCAACCTGTGCATGAGAGCGTTAGGAATTTTTCTTATTGGTCAAATCTCTTCCATTACCCCCTGACCCTTTCATAGTTGGTGACATGAACTGTTGGCTAAACACATCCACAGACCATTGGCCTTACTCATCCCACGCCCCCAGGGTCATGTACAACTTCGCGTTCTAAAGGCCACCCTTGGGTTGCTAGATGCGCTGCCATGGCAAGCTATGCTGCTTGAGAACATGATATGCCCCCATGTCCACGATGGCCAATTAAGGTCCATTTCCTGCATCAACCTTATCTTCACGCTGGCAAAATTTTGATCTCATATTTCCCACTTCCACACATCAAAAATTGATTTCTCTGACCACTGGCTGGTCTCAATAACCTAACACTTACCCATCACAGTGGCTAGGGCTCCGCATTGGTGCAAAATCCACCCACCTGAACTCATGTCATCAGAATTTTCCACTTGGGTGGAATCAGTGACTTCAGCAAAAGAGTTTATCACACCATTTTGCGCGGATCCAATTTCCACATGGTCAGCCTTCAAAGTGGATACCATTTGCCACACTCGCCACCTTTCCTCCCGACGCTCATGAGCTACATCAGCCATCATCTCGCGCGCTCTGGCAGAGTTGTCACACCTGGAGTCCAACATCCCAGCCACAGGCTACAGCCCTGCTTGGGGCCAGAAGTGGGAAGAAGCAGCTGCCTACCTCAACGCACTTGAAAGGCAACACAAACATCAGGTTTTTGTTCAGTACAGGGACAAACACATTACAGAGGGCGGCACATGCTCCGCTTATTTTTTTAAGAAATTCTTTGCACCGTGCCAGAGCGTGGCCTGCACACAGGTGTGGAGGTCGGACGATTCCATCATGGATATGCCAGCCAAAGTTGCAATTAAAATACAAAAGTATTACTCTGAGTTATACCGATCCAATCCAATTCAGCCAGCTGAAATGGCGAAATTTCTCAATAGCACTCACATCCGCACTGTTTCCTGATACCCAGAGTTATTGAATTTGATTACTCTGATTAAACTCCAGTCCGCTGTCTGCACTGCATTAAATCAGAAATGCCCAGGCCCTGATGGCATTCCATACGAGTTCTATAAGAAGTACTTCATATATATATCCCCACTGCTGCTTGCCTCCCTTAACCAGAGCCTTCTGGATATGAGCCTTCTACCAGGAGAGAAAGAGGCCTTCACCATCACACTCTTCAAAAAAGGGGATAAACTAGACATAGCCAACTGGCGCCCCATTTCTTTAACTAACACGGATACAAAAATTTTAACTAAAATCATGGCTAGCCATCTAGGGGTTATAGCCTCTGCCATTATCTCCCCAGAACAATTCGGTTTCATACCCAGAAGGTCGATTTGGGACAATGTGCACTCTGTGGCTAACGCATGCCAGCCCACAGCCTCTGGGGCACTAGATTCTTGGACCAACAGAAGGCATATGATAGAGTAAAATGGGAATACCTCAGGGCCTGCCTCCACCATTTCCGCTTACTCCCTCGCTTCATCAGCTGGTGATGATGCTTATGGAATCCGCAACAATGGCAGTGCGTGGCTCAGGCTTCCTCATGGAAGTAGTCCACCCTCAAAGGGGCCTACGCCAAGGGGACCCACTTAGCCCACGCTTATATAACTTCAGCCTTGATCTACTACTTTGAAACGTGAATGCCCGCCTCACTGGGGTCCATGTGCCAGGCCAAACCCCAGTCAAGATGATGGCGTTTGCAGATGATTGTGTGGTCGGGGTGTCTAATAATCAAGATGCACGCGCGCTTAAAGATCTCATCCAGGAGTATTCCCAGGTAAGTAATGCTGCACTGAACGCTTCCAAAACCGAAATCATCCTCCTTGGTCAGTGTCAAACCTGCTGGGCCCCAGCGACCAGTGCCCAGCCTGGCCCATCTGCTCACACACGTGCTCGCCTTCCCTGCTCAACCCACACCGCCCCACTGGTGCTCCCCTTCGTGCCACGCCCTACCATAAGGCTGTCCGCCATCTGGGCGTGTGGGTGGAGGCAGGCGGGTATGCCTCAGCAGTAATGGAAAGTCAGATTCTAGACAACGTGATGAAGCGCATCGCCTCCCTCAGAGCCCACCCTACTTCCCTTACTGGCAGGGTTGTCTTAGCCAACTCTATGCTCCCTCCCAACACTGGTCCCGCGCGGCCCACTCCATCTTCTCCCGCGCCCTGGGCCTTAACAATCCATCAAAACCTCACTCCTTGATGAAATATCTGGCTTCCCACTCATTGGCCACAGGTCCTCAAGGTACTAAAACCCACTACAAACGAATCCTCCTCTCCGTGAGGAGCGCTGAGTGGAGAATATGTATTAGTGGACACACAGCCCAGAGAGGCCGCCCCTCTCCTCGGTTCACAAAGGAGGTACAGGGGCTACCCATTTAAAATGGCTTGATCCCCACACGGCCCCATGTCTTATCCAAGGGTGGACTACCTGTACATGATGGACATCCCTTATTCCCTTGAGACCCAGAAGACTATTTGGAAATACGCAAACCACCCTCTGTTGCAGCCTCATATCCATTCCCATGTGTGGCACTGCCTGAGGTGGGTGTACCTTACGGCTGAGCACTCTAACGCTTTACACTCATCCTGCGTCGTGTGTGGCCAGTATGGAACTCTGTTCCACCGCCTGGAGAAGTGCCCTACCTCTAAAGCGATATGGCGCGAAGTTCAACATCTGCTTGGCCAGGATCAAACACATCCCTTCAGTCTGTCAAAAGATATGTTTACTATATCCATGGTATCCCCTCTTCCACCCTCCCTCCATGCTCTGGTGGTCGCAATCGCCATGTGGACTATACACACGATTGTCTTGGATGCCATCGCAGGCTCCACCCCCACCCTCCCAGAAGCAGTCCACAGATTCTGGTCCCATTTGGTGGACCACTTTCAAGCGTGGATTTTTTGGTACCTCCCACCGCGTCGCCATCAGCTGGTCTCCTCCTGGTTCCCAGTCTGGTTCATCAACTCGGACCCATTCATCCACACATGTTTAATTGAGGTTAAGACCCCTTTACACGTTCCCCCCTCCTCCCCATAGTGGCGTTCCCGCTGGCAACAGGAGATAGCATCACTTCTTCTTGTGCCTTCCCTGTTACTAAGTTTTGTTTTCTTTCGTTTTTACTTTTGGAAGTGTCCATCCCCTGGTTGGCCTTCCCTGCATTAAATTAAGAAATACATATCTTATGTGCAAAATTGTAAAATCAGTCCATCTCCATCAAGTGACATCAAACAATCACTTTTCTGCATCTATTCCCTACCATGGAAGATCACTCATTCCATAAGTTTGAAATTTTGTTAAATTAGGACTCCCCAATAAGGACCTGCTCAGCATAAGAAATGTTGTCCCTATGGCCAATTTAAGCAACATGACCAACTCTGAGAAAGGCCAAACTCAGAAGTTATTCTTTAAATATCAGATAATAAAAGCACAAGATAAATTCGACTTGGGACGTGCTAGGGGTGTCACCCACAAAATCAATACTGGAGATCATAAACCTATTCGATTATGCCCAATTAAACGCTCAAAATCATCAGAAGAAGCAGTATCCAAAGAAATTAAGAAACTCCTCAACTGTGGCATGTTAGTCCCTTCAAAAAGTCCATGGGCAGCCCCAATTTTAATAGTGAAGTAAAAGGATGGAAGCAACCGAGTAGTCATTGATTATCAGAAGGTAAACAACATCACGAAGAAGGACTCTTACCCACTGCCATGAATTGACAATGCCTTGGATAGGCTATGGGATGCAAAGTTCTTCTCGGTAATGGACCTTATCTATAGATATTGGCAAATGGATCTTTCCAAAGAGGATCGCGATAAATGTGCAATTATAACCAGGAGGGCCTATTCCAGCTGACAAGAATGTCTCAATGGCTCTGCAATGCCCCTGCTGCATTCCAACGGGAAATGGAAATAATCCTGAGAGATTTGAAATTGTCATGTGTACTAGTGTACCTTGATGATATCAACATTTTCAGCCGCACTTTTGACGACCACCTGGAACACTTAGAGGAGGTTTTCAGAAGGCTAGCTGCTGCAAACTTGAAGCTCAATCCCTGAAGATGCTAGTTCTTCAAAGACCAACTGGAATACCTCATATTTGTAATTTATAAAGTGGGTCTTCTTCCCCAACCCTCTAATCTGGATGCCATCTCCAAAATGAAATGGCCTGAATCCAAGTATGATATTCAAGTATTCCTAGTCATGATTGGGTACTATCGCCAATTTATTGCTCATTTTGCAAAGCTTAAAAAGCATCTTTTCTATCTACTTAAAAATAAGGTCCCAATTGACTTGACTCCAGCTTGCCAGGGTGCATTTGACCAGCTCTGATCGGCCCTATTGGGCGCGCCTGTTCTTTGATATCTGGACTTTGATCGCAAATTTATTTTCCAAACTGATGCATCCCAAACAGCAGTGGGGGCCGTGTTATCCCAAGTTGAAGAAGACGTGAAGAACATCCAGTTGCCTTTGCTAGTCAGGCCTTAAATATTCATGAAAGGAACTACACGGTGACAGAACAAGAATGCTTAACTGTCATATACACTTGTTAGCAATTCTGGGTCTACCTTCATGGCACTCATTTCAAAGTTGTTACTAATCATGATTCCCTAAGATGGTTAAATAACAAAAGAGAACCTGAGGGCCAATTAGCCCGCTGGGCATTAAAGCTTCAAGCTTATGACTACACCATTGAGCATCAAGCTGGGGCAAAACACCAAAACGCTGACTTTTTATCCCAACTACCCACCATTGCAACAGTCAGGCTGACAATGAATTGTTTATAAAAATGATTAGTGGAGATTATCAAGATGAGCTCAAATCCATCTAAAAATAATTATCTGATCTACAAATAAATAAAACCATCAAAAACAGGATGCTTTACAAGATTGTCAAGGACAAAAAGTATACTATCCCAAGACCCTCAGCCTGAACAGACATTATAATGATGGCGCATAAGGCCATAGGGAATGATGGATTAAAAAAAGCAAAAGAGCACCTGAAGCAATTCTACTATTGGGAGTTAATGCATTTTTTCATCCAAGAAGCACTAGAATGCTGTGCAGAGTGCCAAGGCGAAAACTGTTCCAAAAAGGCACATCTTAGCTTGTTCAGCTCAAGTTTGCCTGGCGCACAGTATCTATCAATGTTGTCAGCCCACTTCCAACAAGCAATATGAAATCCATACACATGATCATATCCTTCGACCACTTGACCATATGGGTTGAGGACAAGGCCATTTGGGAAGCAGGAGTGGCAACTACTTCCAAGTTCACCCTGGAAAACATCATCCACAAACATGGATGTCCCCAGGTTATTCTAACTGATAACATAACCAACCTTACAACCAATGTCCTTGACAAGCTAAACCAACTAATGGGAGTACAAGTGTGCTTTCTGCTCCCTATCACCCTGAAACTAATGGGACTGTTGAGCGCACAAATGGGACGTTGGTGAACATTATCCAGAAATTAACATCAGACAAACCATCTGAATGGAGTACTTATCTAAGTTTGGCAGTATTTGCCTACAAGATCTCCTACCATTAATCAACCAGGATATCTCCGTTCCAGGTATCATATGGGAGACACCCAGCCCTACCAACTCTGCTATATTCAGCCCTAGGGGAACCTGGTGAAAACACTTATACTCAGTATGTTGAAGAGCTTGTGGATGATTTAATCAAACTACAAGCTCAAGCCTTTAACAACAGTTTTGCTGAGAAAAAAGCCTAACATCAAAAGGACTTAGAGAATCAATACAAACTACCTGAATTCGAAGTTAATGAAGAAGTTTTATTTTGCAACGCCCAAATATTAGGCCAATTGCAAAAAAGATTACATCCTGATCATTCCATTTGAAGTGATTGAGAAAACATCTAAGTTCATATACACAATTAAGGATATTGGGACTGGCCATATATACAATCAAGTCCATGCAAAATTCTTAAGAAGGTTCAATAAGTGGGCCAATTAGGAAAAGGGAAAGTAAAAAAACGAACACCTAGTGCTAAAAAAAGTAAAAAAACGAAAAAAGTACTTATTTAATAGGTTTATTCTAATCAATACTTTATTTTACTTTTGAGGTTGGGGAGAGGATCCAACTTCAGGCATAATGGGCATTCAAGCCAAAATTAACAATAAGAGTATCATACCTTAGACTCAACAGGCATTCAGGCCAAAGTTACCAAATAGAAAACCCAACTCCATGCTCATTGGGCATTTGGGCCAATGATAACAGATCAATGAAGGCTAATCAGAAATCTTAGGGCTTATGCTTGAGTCAAGTGTGGGGAAATGTCAGATTTTGGTAATTGATTTGAAAATAAACCTTTGATAACCATCAGATCGGGCCAATTATCCTCCCAATGCTCGAGCTAATACCTTACCACTCACCTCAAAGCCTATTGCAATTAAATGATTTGGTCTGAATACCTCAACTTAAATTTAATCAAAAAATTTATCAATAAGCTCAGGCAAAATATGCTCACACTATGGCTGATTATCTATGCATCAAATCTCAGCAATTGGTCCTGATATCAGGAACACAATAAACTAACTAGTATACAAAATCATTTAGGACCAACCTGAAGTTAACGTCTAAAAATCCCATGGACCATAAGAAGAATGAAAAACGTAATTAATTTTTAGCCCTAGGGAGAAATTCATATGTTGATCTACATAATTAGCACAATAGTACTTGCACATGGACCACCTGGAAGGGAGAACCTATTACTATCAAGAGAGAGGCCTGCCAACGTCCTGATTAGGGTTACGTCATCTACTTTAATCAAGGCAAGAATTTCACAGAAGGTTTACTTTGTCAGCAGTATGATGAAACTCAAATTAGGAAAATCCTAGGAAAATTTTGCATGCTTTTATTGCAATTCTTGTACATGAAATCCTCCTAATTTGAGAGTATTTTGTCACTAATAAACCTAAGAAAAGGTCTCAGTCATATCAGTTCAAGGGTTGAACTGAGGTGGTAATATATAAGTTGATTTATGTGCTGAAATGTGGCCAGGAGATGCCCTAGAGGTATAAATACCGGCCCCTGGCCTAATGACTGATGATCACTTAAATAACCTATAATAAAAGATATTTATTTTGTCCTATTCTTGATTTTAGCAGATTCTTACCTTTGGATAAGTGTTAGCAAGCTGAAAGCAAAGCTTGTATTGAGACCTGCCTCAGAAGAAGTTCCAAATTACGTTGGTAAAATTATGCCTAAAATTTAATAGAAGAGTTAGGGCTACTTTAATAGGCCTAGTTAGTTTCCAAATGATGAATATACCATAAGCCACTGGCCATACCAAGGATCATCCGGCGAAACTTCATCCCAAATAAGCATGCAGGATACCAATTTTCAAGTGAGCAATCCTCAGAACTTCACAATATCCATGATGGCTGGATCAATATGGGCTTTAAAACCAAAGAAGATGTGGACGCTACCACATAAACTGCATAAAAATATCCCTCCCCAAATTCAAACGTTTTGTGCACACCATGTGCACCAGATGGAACAAAATGAAAACTTTGTTCATCTCCTTCAACTCGCTCCCTACCAAACTTCCCTGCAAGGTAATTGAGGAGGAGCTTCGTCATGGACTTGCCATATATGGAGAAATTAAACAGCTCAAACTACAGCGGTTTCACCTGACGCCAAACCTATGCACAGGAAAGGCAATTGCTATGATCAACCCTATCCCTGAGGTGGCCTCAGACCTCACAAGAATCCTTCATGAAGCGATGTTTCACCTCCCAGATGGGGGAGTGTTAAAGGTATTCTGCGTCACACCAGAACGTGCACCGCCTATCTGCAACCACGACAACACATTGGGGCAAAAGGAAAATGCATTCCCCATCAAGGAGGGCATTTTGGCCTTAGACTTCTGCGATGATGCCATGGACAAAGATGACGAAGACTTCATTAAAATAATTGACGCCAACCACTCCTTCCTCTGGGGATAGGATGGGCAATACATCCTCATAGACCCAGTATTACCCAAACTACGCAAAATGGTACAGAAGGCCTGCAAACGGGCAGCAGCCAAGGCTGCATCGCTTGTGGCCTCCTCCATTAACCCCAGCCAAATTCAGGAGGACATAGAGGTAATTAACGATCCAACCAATCA